>NCKV01000046.1:0-32222 GCA_003675905.2 Leptotrombidium deliense
TTATTCAATAACACAAACAAAAATATTGAATACAAAACATATTGAATTTTAATCACCATTAAACTCATGTAAATGTATGTGTACTCGCTGTGTGCGCTTATTCAGCAAAAGCTTGCAAAAGTTAAAAATAAACATTCGCTCACTGCTGTTTGTCTTCCTAACAATCAATTAATGTGAACTCTGCGAGAAAATTAATTTGCAGTCACATTTGCGCAAACTTTTTTAATCGCAAAACTTTTCAATTGTAAAAGACTGCAAAAGATGGCGATATTGTGTCGATGATAACCAGGAAAAAAACGAGAGATGTGAACAAACGTGAACATCAACAAATGTTTGTTGTTTGTGACTTTTCTAGCAAAACAACAGGAAAATTTAGATAAGAATGTACCGTTTTTTGCTTTTTCCCGTTGGCACGACTTTTAAGTTTAGACTCCAAATTTATGACTGCAGTGCATTGTATTCGCGGCTCTCGAAATAAAAACATAAAAACATGAAAATTGCTGAAGGAGTGTTTTAACGATGAAATACTGCTCGAAATGCGATTAAAGAGTTCGTTATCGGGTTCAGAACGTGTGTTATATTGTGGCTGAACCAAAGTGAACTCTGTTTGATATTCATCTAACGGTTCGTTTAACGGTCGCAATCACGGTTTGAACACAACTAGGTCCATAAAAAACGAGAGTCTATTAAAAGTTGTTCAAATTAATCTCAAACACTGAGAACACAATTTGCGAGGCGATTAAACATGTTAAGTTCACATTTCGTAAATCTCGAAGAGTATTTGATTCAAATTCCGATCTAAACAGTGATACGTAATTTAGACACATCTGAAATAATTTAATTATTCAAATCAGTAAACATGTCGTGAACGCTTTTTTGTGAAATCTGTTACTGCAAACAAAAAACATTCAAATGTAATCATTATAAACTGACAGCTGAGAGAAGAGTTCAGGGTTTCGGTAGCTTTGAGCGAAATGCATTGACCAAATTTGAATACAGGTGATGTTCAAATGGAAGCGGATTCGAGTCGACGACTGCTTCTGATGCGAACCCGCGTTCATTTTACATACATTCAATTCACAATGAATTCGAGAAACAAAAGTGTACTGTTTCTGCGAACGAAACATAAAAAAGGAATTCGTCTGCAATTGCATTGCACCGGATTATGGATGCAGTCAATTACGAACGCTTTGAAGCGCGACACCGGAGAGCAAGAACCTGCAGCATTTGTATTAATTGCTGCAATTAACTTTCACACCTCTATTAAACCAAACCCAACGGATTACAGAACTTCGATTTATTCGAAAATGAGGCACTAAAATTGGCTTCGAGTTTTTGTCAACTTTTTTGGCAACAAAATTTATGAAAGTTCACGTTTTTTGTCGAGCAAAAGGTGTGCGGAACACTGCCGGCTGTCAGTGATGTCGTACTTAATTCACGACGTAATTTCAGGGAAAAACAACGAACAGCGAGTGTTTGTTTGCACAATGCCTGTTTGTGTAAAGGAAATATTTCGAAAGCGAAGTGAAAACGAAAATAAGCGATCAGTGATCTGGTGACGTACGGGCATCACATCTGAAGTATTATCTGCACTGATTGAGGCTTTCGCGATTGCATTCATTTTCTGCTGTTCAAAAACCGAAAATAGTGTTTCGATCAGTAACTCGAACAGAGCACACAACGCCTCTTCGAATTTGAATCCAGTTCTGTGTTAATTTTGTATAATTTCGTAATTAGCCAACAATTGTGATGAACTCTGTAAGTATAACGATTGTCTGTATCGCAGTCAGCGATCAAACGAATGCATAATTTAATCGCTTTCTGTGATTTATTCGCATTGCAACTTTGCGAGTTTGAAAACGCTGTTTAAGCAAGTTATCATTAATAATTCATAATTTCAGTTATTTTGGTTATTAAAACGTAGTTCGAGGGTAACGTTAATAGTCACATATTCATAGTCGCGTCACGTGTTCACCCATTAATCCTAATCGAGCCTCTAATTTGAGGCCACTTTAGACGGACAAACGTTATAGCCGCTGTTTAATTGCAATCATTGTGATCGTATTCACGTTCGCCATTATTCACCGCTGATTTATGCTCGCTACGCTCGACAATTAAATGCTGTCGATTTGCGTTTACGAGTGAACGCTCGTCACCCAATATTTATTACAACGGTTACCGGTAATTGTTATTCCACGTAATCACTAGTTTCGTGTTGTCCACTGTAAACACAGGTAATCTTTGTTAGTGATCACAGCCGAGGTGTGTGGTCGTCAATCATACCAAATATCGATCGTTTAGAAAACTTTTTCACAAGTAACGTTGTGAGATAAAACACATGTTTGCATTGTGCTGTTTGTTTTTATAATCAAAATGAAAAATCAAAAGGAATCTTTGGATGCTCGAGAATAATAAGATTCGAAGGGAATAAGTGTTGTGCAGACCGCACGCAAATCGTTTGTAACTCATTGTAATCAAATAAAACGATGAGAAACTTTTCGTAGTATGTTATTACACTAAACAAACGGTGAACATTCAACACTGGCAGCTGTTGCGAATCGACTCCGAAATAAGTGATTTATACGTGCATACAACGTGCACAACAAAAGCACAGTAAATTGTGTATAATTGTTCACTGATTTGATAACAAATTTGTATTCAAACGACGATTAATTGAAGCATAATGAGTTTCGCATTCAATTGAAATGCGTTCAACTTTCGAAAAGATACGAGTTCGATTTAAACACTAACGAACAGGCGATGATCGATACGAAATAAAGTCATTTTTATTTTTGAAACTTGGTTCGAGTTTTAAATACATTTTTTGAGAGCAGAAATCGCTTTTGAAATCGCATCTCTTACCAAAAAAAAAAAAAAAAACGTTTCGAGGATAATTGCCCTCTGTTTTCAGCGTTGATTTATAATCCATAAACCTTTTTAAAGCAATTCAACTGAACTCGAGTCTCGCGGTTCATTTCGTATTGATTTTTACTCGACTGGCCTTTTACGAAAAAAAATTCGTTACTTTTTATGACATTGTTTTAATTGTCGTGAAAAGTGCTTTCCACACAAAAAGCGTACACTTCAACTTTAAATAGGTGCCTTTCAATGGTTCCACTTTTTTCGCGAAAAGTTTAAAATTGCGTTTGAAAAGTTTGTCGATTTGAACGTGAAACGCTGCTTTCAAATGTTGTTGCTTCACTATTATTGCCTTATTCAGGAAATATGTTCACGTTTTCAATGATGTACACTGCAATGTTACTCAATACGCTTATCGATACAACAAACATTTCGAAAAATTACACCATTTTTAACCCAAAAAGTCAGAGTCACAAACACACAATGATTATAAATATCATATTTGTGCGTGAATCTATCTTGTCTGTAATCAGAAAGTTCATTTTTAATCGTTATTTATGTAAAAAGCTACGATTACTGCTTCTATTAAAACAGTTGCAATATTTTTGAACCCAGAACACACATTTGAAGTTAATGCATTTTACGGTCGATTTGCGCGTCTGCTTTGAATACAGTTTCAATTGAAAATTCACCAAAATCGAATCATTTTAAAGTTTCTCAAACATTTTTACGATCAAATAAATACGGGCAAATATACGATTCACAGTAAACACGAGTTGTTAACTGCGAATGTACGTATTTAAAGTACATGAAAATATTGCTTGTAAACTTCATTACCGACTGGTACTTGAAATGTTTTCCGTGTCTCTAAAACATTTGTGTTCTTAATATCGCTTTTTTATTCTTTTTTAAATGCAAACTAACTTTAAATGCCTTCGAAAGTACCGTTTAAAGACAAACAATTAATTTGAATGTGAATACACGAATTTAAAGTTAAATTACAAGCCACATTGATGCGATGTGCCACTCCTCGCATCCCATTCATGATGATTGCAAGTTGCAACATTGCTTGCTTTTATTCGTAATTATATCGAATGTTGCGATTCTCTGAGAAAGACGTGAATATAATCCGAGATTCGATTCGACGTCCGTTTTCGTTTCACAAGTAATTTCCGAAATGACGAACAACAAAAAAGCATTTTTATGTACAAAAACGAATCGAATCAATAAATGACTGCCGGTTTAATGGATCTGACAATCAAACGTTGAGATTACAAGAAAATTTGGGTTAATTAAATCGCGACAGTCAGTTATTTGTGGCCAGACCAAAAATGTCGTTTTAATGCTGTCTGCACGACAGTATCATCGTCATTTCATTGGGTTCTGATTTATTAGCAAGTAATCGTGTATTTAATTGAATAAAATTCGCTACGATGTTAATTGAAAACAATTTTTGTCTCGAAAAAGAGGTTCGCGTTATTGGCCATAAATTTCGGTTCGTTTTCGCACTCATTTACAGATTAAAGAGTATGTGTTTCGAAAAAGCAAAAATATATTAACTGAGAACATTTGCTGGCTATTCACTCGCCGCGAAAGTACACATAGATGGAACGTGAAATTCATTTGTGCTCCATTATTCAAACCTTTTTATATTGACTTGTATTCAAACGGCGAAAAGACGCATAAAAATTTTTAATTAAAATTAACAACTTTTTTCAATTACGGTTTAATGAAACTTGAAAATAACTTTTTTAGTGAATTAATCTGGAATTTGGTTGCAAATGGCTTTTCAATGTTATTTTCACCGAAAACAGCGAAATGGCTGTTATCGTTATACTTTTATAGATTCAATTCGGGATGTTTAATTCGAGTGTTGATCAACAGAAGCTCGCAGCGATGATCGTTCGCAGATCGGCCTTTGCATGCATTTGCAGTCCGTTGTTTTGCTTGTTTCGCTGATCGCCGGCAATTTACAATCGACTGCTGCTGAAACTCGTTTAAACGCGATTAATTAATCAAAGCTCGCATTTTGTTATTTAATTTAAATTCAGCGAAAATTGACACTTTACGATGCTGTGTTAATTTCTATTTTAGGACAGTTCATTAACAACAATCGATTAATCAATTATTTGCTTTCAATTTATCACATTCAATGCACTTTCAGTCCGCTTTTGCCACACTGGCATTCGTATTGTCGCCCGAATTTTGGCACCAAATTACGGAAACACGACTAATTGAAGCTTTTTTAATGGCTTTGTTCGCGATTTTGGCATCTGAACTCGGAGACAGAACATTCATCGTGACCACAATAATGGCGATGCGATACTCGAGAGTATCAGTCTTCTGTGGTGCAGTCAGTGCAGCAGTTTTCATGATTTCTTTGAGTGGTGAGGTTTGTCAATCGCAGCTGAATAGAATCACTAATTTCATTCTCGAACACAGTGTTACTGGGAGTGATCAGTTCATTGATACCTGAATCAATTGCTTATTATCTCTCCATTTTTCTATTCGTTTTCTTCGGCGTACAAATGCTAATAGAAGGTTCGTTACAACAACTCCGTGTTCGCAATAATTGATTGCACTCTTCTCAGGTTTCCAAATGTCTTCGGAAAAGGAGATTAAAGAGAAACTCGAAATCAAACACGAAGTCGAAGAAACGATGAATTCGAAGACAGCTTTCTCGGACAAAGTACATAAAATGACAAATAATTATTTGTCCATTGTGTTCATCGAAGCCTTTGCGATGACCTTTTTTGCCGAGTGGGGAGATCGCTCTCAGATATCGACCATTGTTCTAGCTTCACGTGAGGTTTGTTTCCTCTTTCTTTCGTGATTTCATTAAATAAATATTTCACAAAATATGAAAAGAAATGAAAATGAAACTAAAATGAAAAGTAAACGAGAAGTAAAAAAGAATGAAACGTTGCTTTCGCACAAACATGCGATACAAATCAAACTATTGTAACTGAACTCTGTTCTTTAAGCAAGATTTCTTTTTTTGTTTACACGCAGAATATAGTCGGAGTATCGTTAGGAGCGATCGCAGGTCAATGCATCTGTAATGCAATCGCTGTGATCGGCGGAGGATTCGTAGGACAAATGATCTCAACTCGCACAGGTATCAAAGATAACAACCGCTATAAAAGTCGGCGTTAATCAAATCTTCTCTCGTTTGCAGTGACATTAATCGGCGGAACAATGTTCTTATTCTTTGCTGTCTCTTCGCTGCTCAAATTCTAAAAGAACTTTTTAGAGCGAAAACATTGACGAGCAGAGAAATGCGAACAACAAACGCTCGTAAAAATGAAATCCGAGTGAACATTTCATCTCGAGTTGCATTTGGCCGTCAGATGACGCTAAACGTGTTTCCGTTTCACTATTGAATAAAGTTTTCGTGAACTTTTTTTGGTTCGCGTTTTTGCACTCAATTCGTTTTCCTTTTCGAGCCCGATTTTGGCACGAACCCCCGAACGAACGAACGATCACTTATTACTGCACACAATTGGGTGAAGATCACTGTTTCGCTTCTTTCGTGGCTAAATAAGCGAAAATGCAAATAGCGATCGATTGTTGTTTTTTAATCGCCAATAATTTATGTTCGCACGAATCTCGACACGCTTTGATCAATGAATTCGCGTTATTTGTATTGAATTTGTTCATTAAATTTCATCTTTTCAAATCACGCTTTATTTTCAAACAATACACACAAAAGAACGTTGTTGCAAAACGCTTACATTCTTGGCTGTTTTCGATTAAGCTGCCGCGATCAAAACAGTTGTGTGAACATTGAGATTGGTGTGAGCAGTCAGTCGGCTGAACATAGAATGCGGCATTAATTAATAGAATATTTCCAAACGTAAAACGCCCTTAATTGTACCTTAATGATTTTCTTTCGAAGATTCCGTTACACAACAACTCATTTACGAATGAATTAAGAATGTTTTTGAATTAACGTTTTTTAACCCTTTCAGTGAACGCTCGCCAAATCCGTAGCGAAGTGAAGAGGAAACGCAGTCGTTTCTGCGGGCATGTATTAATCGTCAGTTTAAACGAATGTTTGCGCTTTGAACGCATAAAAAGTTCTGAAATGAGTAATATTTTATCAGCTTTTGGCAGCCGTTGTTTCACGTGCATTTAAAATGAAGCAAAAACAGTGCAAAACAAATCCAGAGACAAGAAGGCAAGTGCTGCGATGTGTTGTTTGTGTTGTTGTTGTGCAACGCATTTATTCGAATCACGTAAACATTGCCAAAAGAGCGACCATTTCATGAAACGATCGCATTGCACATGAAACACAATTATCCGACGCATTCCACTTTAACGTAAATAACAGCGTATTTCCTTCATTCCATCGAACGTAAAAAGAGAGGTGACCGACGGTCGCAGTGAACATATTTATCAGCCGAGATTAATGCGCTTCCGACTCTTAATTGAAGCATTCTTCGCGAACTTTGCTCAGCCACAGTAATTACGAGTAAGTATCGTTGCGCACTATATACGCACACTTTTGCTTATTTTACTCAATCGTGACTTTTTGCAGCTTTCGATAGAATCCAATTTTGTAGATGAAACGAATTGATAAACAAGTGATGTGCAGTGAATCAATGTGAATGTGCTTTTTGTAAATTTTTCGTCTCCAAACAAAACTCATAAAGAAATATGTATTGGCAGTTAATCTTCATCTGGAAAAGCTTTATTAATGACTTTCTATAAGAATCTTCGTAAACGTCTTTCAAATGATGGTCGAACATAAGTCGCATCTGTTCCGAAAAGTGGATCTCAGTTTACGTGCTTTACATTGATTGAACTTGTCGACGAGTGTTCATCGCACGACTCTTGTTCATCAGTGCTCTCGTTCACTTTTGTGTATCTGTCGCAAGCAGCACTCCTCTCTATTCGTGTACTTTGTACTCTCTTATGAAATTCACTCCTAATTTTTACAGCGTAATCTCTTTTTTAAAAGCTTTCCGTTTCTGCAAAGCAAACTTTGTGCTGTTCAGTGCAAACAAAAAGGGTTGTTGCAGCAAGCACCGTTCTCAGTTCTCGGTTCTCGGTTAGAGTTGCATTTTTATTTAACTCATTGAAAAACAAGGTTTCGCACAGAATTAGTTTAATTCGAATCAAATAAGTGCTCACATCGTTTACAACTGCAATAAAAAAGAAATAATTTTTTATATTTCCAGCAAATACAAATGTACTAAAAGTGATGCAATGAAGGCAAAAGAGATCGTAGCGCATTAAGTGATAAAATTGGTCGCCGACGGGTGAAGCGTTCACATTTAAACGGAGATGCGCGATTTTGTGTCCGAATGACAAATTACAGCGATCCGCGTTTGCTTCGCTAAAGGACTCGGCCGTTAATTACAGTTAATTGATTGATTGCTGCGAGGCTCACAATCGCCGTAACAATGACACTCTTTAAATGAATGAATTAAATGTGGGCGCGACTCGCAAGAAATTCGCATCAATTCCTCTTTTCGAGGCGAACATTTTATCTTCGTACATCTCGATTCAACGCTTTTTTGAATGCTAAATATTTGTCGAAACAAGTGAAGTGATGTTATTTCCATGGACGCTTGAATATTTCGGAAGAGATATTTTCTTACAAAATTAGATCTGATAGATAGATAGATGTATTTTGGGTGTGAACATAAAATCTTTACTGTCTTCTTTCTTTCACAAACATTGACTAAATGAAAAACACTTCGAAACATAAATACGAAAAGTGTTCCTCGATTCAAAATTGTGGAAACATTTTTTCTCATTTCAAAAACACATTTGAGGGAAGTGAGAGTAAAGTGTTGTTAATTGCAGTAATAAACTTTAATTTAATGATTGCAATTAATTGGTGTAAAGTAAATTCTTAGCGTTACAAAGCAATTTTCTTGACTTGTTTTATACATATATAATTCAATTAGAAATTACTTTTTTATGACCCTTATTCGGTGCTGTTTGTTGTTTCTATTTTTGAGAAACTTTTTTTACGATAAAAAACTTCAGAATGCAGGCATAATACTGTGCATTTCATTTCATTGAATACAATCCTTGAAAGCAAATTTTCAAATTTAACATTTATAATAATTGTAAAACACATCAAATAAATGAATTTCAAATACATTACAGATCACCACTGCCAATCGGTTGTCTGTAATCGAAGGCCACTGTTTTTATTTCTTTTTTACTTTTTTCAACTTTGGAATACTGCTTTTCAAAAACGGTTCTATTTTCGTTCACAAATTGATTGCTTCATTAAAATCCGCTTGTTGCGAATATGACGACACGGAATTCAATTATTAATTATTATAAATTTCAAATTCAAAGAAGTAAAACGAATCGCGGTTGAATATCATTACAATCAAACAGTGCAGCATACTGCGTTTCTCGGATTTGCAACTTTTCCACTGATAATTCATCGCATACAAATCTCATTGAATGCTCCATAAAACAGATTCCCGAGAAATTGGGTTCATTTGAATGCGAATCATAAAGTTGAAGATGTGATTTCTGAGTAAAAAAAGTCGTGTGTTTCATATTTCGTATCAAAAAATGATTTCAAAATATGTAACGAACAGGAAAATGTATAAAAATGTAATGAAAATACTAAACTTACACGATAAATGTATGCTGTTCGTGTAACTGCACAACTTCATCAATGCAGGTATACACGCATTCATTCCTTCCTTCTTTCGTTATTTCGGTACAATAATTGTTTGCGTCTAATTCTTTGTTCGTTCGCAACGATTCAACAAATATTTGCGTTCAACAAACACACACATATAATAATTATTGCATTACTGCTGTGCAATTACATACTTGAATCGACGTAAAATTATTTCCATTATTTTCTCAATGAATTCATTCGTACATGGTTTGCGAGTTGAGAATAATTCGAATCGCCGACAAATGTAGACACGAGTTGGAAAAGATTGAATTCCATAAATTTGAATGCTATTTGAATGGCAGTCGTTTGCAGTGCATTTGATGAAAGTAGGAAGAAAAAGCAAAAATGTCGCAGTTTGTCGTAATGTCCATGAACAGTGTGCGTGTGTTAATATTCCGAATGGCAAAGTGTTGCGAGTGATTGAATCGCATTCTTCGCAATGTAACAAGTCTGTCGTCAAGTCGCGATTGTTATGTATGTGTGTGCGTGCATTTCTGCAGTGACATGTATTACTTTTGGGTTCGTCGCCGTTTTTGTTGTTTGCAATAAAGTGAAACTCAAACTCAAACTTTATGTCTTTAATGTTTAATCGACACGCAATGTTTATTAGCGTTCGAAGTCCCTTTCGGTACCATTTGTCGCTCGTAAATCAAAAAGTTAGACGTCAATTTTTGCAGCTCACTTTTCTAACCGTTTATAATTGCCGAGCGAAAAGTGAAAATAAGTTCGATGGGTAAAACGCATTTGCAATTATAATGAACGCGTTTAGTTTTTGTGATAAGTTTGTTAAAAAGTATAAATTTGAGTGCTGAAAAGGAAGGAAAACATTGGCGGTGCATTGTTTGCAGCGGTACATTGTTCGTCGTCGAAAGTGCTTTTCAAAGAAATAAGCTTCTATTATAACACGTATAGCAATGCGATGCAATGAGTTAAGCCCGTTTTTGGTTATTTCACAAAACGAATTCTAATTTCCCGAAGCTTATTCCATCGCGGCGCATATTATGAAATATTTCTCTCCTAAATTTATTTAGCATTAATCTCAGGCAAAGTATTCATTTGTTGCGGCTTTCACAAGACATTGCATTCAAATGTTAAAATCAGGGTGAATGTACACAGCAAGAAAAATCTTGCAAACAGACTGTAAACACATAACATAACATAACAATTCGTAATTAAGTCCACAATTGATTGTAGACGTGTTGCGAGCATTCGAGCGAAGCGTACCTTTCAATCGTAAAACTATCAAGCATAAACACCACTTTTCGAGAAAGTGTTCTCGAGTAGTAAATGCTCGAATTCGCTGAGAATTAATGTGGTTCAATGCCATTGATCAAAAGTCATAAATCGTGTTCGTTTCGCTGAAATTAAAAACATTCGCCATTTTCAGTGACGTTTGAAGAGTTTTAGACGAGAAAGCTCTCGAAACGTTGCGGTGGTAAGCAGCAAGCAGAATTGCGACAGTCGAAAGTTTATCAAAAGAATTAGAGAATTTTTGCGCAAAAATAGATCCATCATTTGAACGGTATCTGAAAAGTAATCACACGCTTTAAGTCTCAGTCTTGAAACAGAAGCCGACACTTGTTTCAAATCATTTGGCCGTATAATTCAGTGAATGTACGACAATTTTCACAATTAACCCAATTGCCACGATTTCGACATCTTTTCATCACAGCCAAGAATACAGAAAACACATTTTTGATCGGTTTGCGTACAAATATAAATTCAATGTTTACTGCGAATTATCGTCGCTTTGAGGCGAACATCGAAATCTTTGGGAATCATCTGAACGATTGTGATGCCTGCAGACCATTTCTTGTTAGCACTGAAAAGGATTCATTCGCATTCGAACAGATTATCTTTGACGACGCAACAAGTTATTCAGACACACATCAATCAAGTGAAGTACTTGCATCGAATAACCACGATGACACTTCGCCTCTCATGGCTGTTACGCAAGCGAAACGCTTAGACCGACGTGTGACCAGTGAACCGCTTCTGTATGTTCGCCGTAAGGCCAATCGTTCGATCGCATTTTGCGTCGATTGCCGATGCGAACAAAACACCTGAAATGTGATCACGAAAACAGGCGTACATCACACTTGCAACGCACGTTGCGATCGCGAAACAAGTCAACAGAGTATTCATCAATTACTGACTTCGTTACTGGCTTTTTTGCATATAATTTAGATTTAGATCATTCTCAAGGCACATAAACTATGTTTCGTGTCTAATTCTCAACTGAAACACATGGCTTGTTTCGCTTTCTAAATACGTTTTTAGTGCCGTTAAATATACTGTTCGAAGTGTATAAAAGTCATGTGCAAGTTCACTGTTTAACTTTTAATAAACACAGCATTACATACATACTAAACAACGAAAGCCGAAAATAAATTTCGCATCTTTAATAAGCGTTTAATAACCATATTTCAGAATTGCTCTCAAAATGACTTCAAACCTGATAATGTGGTACTGACATTTATATTAATAAAAAAAGTTCTGAGATTTTGATATAATAATTAAGAGAGAAGCGAAACGAGCATCGAATGAATACTTGTCTCGCATAAATATTAACTGTAACATGAAAACACGAAAACGCAACGTTTTACTGTGAAACTCATTACATTACGTTCATTTCATTTCACGAATAATTAATTAGTCGCAAAGAGTAGTGTTCAATGATTAATTGAAATATTGCTGCAAGTTCACTGATCTTTGTTCGATTATTGCGATGCAGCATCGCTCGCTTTCGTTACGCTGCGGTTTGTGTTCGCATTTTTTTCAATTTGTTAAAAATTGTTGAACACAAATATCGACGAGCAAAATAGTGTACATATTATACACTACTGTATTTACTTCCAAGGATATGTATTTTCTGTTCTGTGTTTTCACTTGCCTTGAAATGAGAAATAATTAATTTTAATAACTGCCAAATCGTGTATTTCCTCTTACTTTTTTGTGATTCGCTGAAACAGTTGAAAAAACAGAAGTAAAAATTAATCAATTCGTGTTGCTGACGAGTTGTTCTAACACTGACAATGAATGCCGTCGATGTTGGCTAGCACTTGCATTCAATGTTAATGTCCTGCTTCCAAAACTGTTCTAAAGGTCACAACACTGACACTTCACTTTTTCAAGAAAAAAGTTTTTTCATTTTTTACGATTTCAAATATTTTTCAAATCAAGCTTTTTGAAAACGCAAACTTTTGCGCAGATATAATCTGTTTTTCAGTCTGTTTTCTGAAGAGCATTGTTTGCCTTTGGAAAACAGTGACAAACGGCCAGAAGGCCAACGGGCAAGCATTCACTACGACTGCTTACCCTTTTAAGAGCCCACAAATTGTTTTTTAAGTCTTCGTTAACATCGCTGCAATAATTGTTGGTTTTGCAGAGAAACGTTGCCTGTAGCCTCGACTCGCCTTCAAACGAATCAAACGAATGAATTAGAAAAGCGTTCGAATGGGAGACAGCGACTGAAAATAGTGATCGAGAGCTAGCTTGCAAACAGTATACAGTACAGTCAGTCATACATAGACATTGTTGTTGTTGTTGTTGAGTTTATTTTTCTTTTCTGTTTCTGTTTCTGTTTTCTTGCCTGCGACCGATAAACAAGGCAACGAATGTTACATGCATTCAATAGTTATCGTGTCACTCGAGATGACAATTACTTGCGCTGCGCTGATTTATTGTTTGCCATAAATTGAAATGTCTCAACACAATTAAAGTGATCTCCTTTTAAGAATGCTATATCTTAAAGCGCAAACAAATCGGTGAATAGTATGAAGACAGTTTCGATGACACAAACTCGATCTGCGTGCACAACGATTATTTGTATATTTTCAAGTATACTTCGCAATTATTTAAACGAAATTTTTATTTGATTTGAATTTCAAAAAAGGCGAAATCAAAGTTTGTTGCATAATTTTAATGGCAGATAATTAGAAGGAAATCAATTCTTTGAAGTTCGTTTCGCTTTCGGCTGCAATTAAATTCTCATTTCGATTGATTTAATTTACAAATTATAATTATTAAAGAAATGTTCTTTAGTTTCGCAAATCTAATAAAAAACAGTGAATTAATTTTGAAGCGTATAATGCCAGCGAAACACAGCCGAAGTTGCGATTCGTTCGTTAACAAAAATAAGCTGTCAGGAAAAGTTTCTCGCAACATTTCTTAATACTGTTCAAACCGTTTTCGAAAGTAATTTGTGCTCAGAAAACGTTTCAATGTGTGGCGTTTATAAGCAACGTTGAAACTAAGCGAATTGTCAAATGCATCACAACTGTTAATGAATTTAATCTGAAACAAGTAAAGCACATTAATTTGTCGATCGTTTATATGTCAGGAAGAAGCAAAGTATTACGTCATAAGAAGTGAAATTTGTGTTTACACTGCCGCGTCTTATATACTGTTTTATAGACACACACTTTGTTGACAATAATTCTTTAGGAAGACTAAACTGTCGTCTCCGACGTTGCATGTCTAACCGTTCCTTTACAAGCTTTTTGCTTTACTGTTTGGTTCGGTTCGGTTGTGTGTGTGAGGAAAGTGAAGAAAGGATGTTTTGTGACGCGTGAATGTTCCGCAAATTAACGACTCAGTCGACGAACAACACGACGAATACTTGCCACGCGAACGAACGACGATGGAAGATGCATTTCGGAGACCGAGAAAATCGCAATTAACTGTACGCAATGTGTACGCAACAGGAAATTGTGTATTTTTTGCACACACAGACAGTGCTGCAAACAGAACCGGAGACCCGATGTCTGTACACTTGTGTACCACTTTGAATCTCGCTGTGAGAGCCATGCGATCGATAATATTGTTGCTGCTGTCGACCGACTGACTTAACTCTGCTCTTCAAACAATATTTATCATTTTTAATTGATTAATGATTGTTCACGCGAATATTGCTTGTAACGACACACCAATTCCTCCCATTTTATCGATGCCAACTTGCAACACAAAAAGCGTTCGATACAAGCAAAGCAGTCGTGATTTCGATTTTTAAAAGAAAAATGTATTTGTGAAAGTATCCTTTCGCGTCACGATGTTTGCTTTTAAATACTTAATTAAATTAATTGCAAAAAAAGCTGTTCGATTACTAATTTAAATTGAAAATCGAAACGTGACACGAAATGTTTGCATTAAACACTTTTTGTGAACGTTTGCGAAATAAATGCAAAACAAAATGATAACAAACTTAGCAAAGCACAACATTTTGGTAGTCGACTTGTTTTGTTTTTATTTCTTTCATTTTTGACAGCGAATTATGAAAATTACTTGAATGTGTCTCAATTAATTTATAGCTGTGAATTTGCAAATTTTTGCAGTGTAAATGAAAACGCAAAGCATAACTTTTGCGAAGACAATAAATCCAAATAATGTGAGATTAAAGTTGTGTGCATTTACTGTTCACAGTGCAACTGTTGTAAACATGAGAAAAAAGTGCACACACGACGATTTCGGTGTTTTTGAGTACGTTTTTAATGAAACGTTGTTAAAAGCAAAAAGAAAAACAAACGACGTTTAAGTACAATAAGGAAGCATCATCGGACATGCAGTAACCTGTGCGTTGTAAAAAATTAATCCGCCCAAAGCTCAGTGAAGCCATCGTTTTGAGATAAAAAATTACTATTTTTCTCGAAAAATAGAATCTCAAAAGCAATGTGAAAACACCTTTTTGCAAGCGTTGTAATAAAGTCGCTTTGATTAATGGCCAATAATTGGTTTCCATGTTCAATGTGCTCAAGGGTTACATTTTTTGTGATCAATTTAATACGTGCATAAAAATGCAGCGTTTCGTTTGGTGTAAAAATGAATGCGTAAACGTTATGAAGTCTGAATAGTACTCGCGAATCGAACTCACACAACGTTTGCACCGAAAAAGTCGCGTGTTAAACCAGTTGTGTAAATTGTGTAAAATTTTAGCTGCATTTTGCGAATGCAACTACTCGCCGTATTCGAGTGTAGTTTGCTGACCCAAATTTGGTTCTTAGGCTCTTTTTGGGCATAAATTAAGCATTCGTCACTTCGAATGTTTGGCATTGCGTTCACTTTATTAAATTTGCTTTCCGATTCATTTTTAAAATGCGACTCGTTTCGCCGTTTTAATAAATTGTGTATTAAAATAGTGTTTTCTAAATACGCAGTGAATAGCTTAATGGCTGCGAATCGAGGCGACGAATTGTATGTGAGCTCACGTTTAATCTGTTTCCACTGTTTAATTAACTTTTCAAAAATAATGACATTAATTAATTGTTGCATTATAAACTTTAAACATAATTCAGCCTTTATTGCGCAAAAAAACTCGTTAAAAATGCGAAAAGTGCGCTTTTTATCAAAGAATTGCAATTAAGCGCAGCCATTGTTTGTTCTTTAATTTTAGAAATTTACAAATTTTGCATTTTTCGCGAGAAACTACAAAACGCTTTATGAATAAGCTAAACACGGCTTCCTTCGTACTAATCACTCATTCATCGAAACTGCGAATCACTCATTCATTGCGTTTCACTCGGTAATTCGGTAACCATTACCGCCGCAGTTGCACTGCTTTTTTTGTTCTCTTTTTCTTCTGTTTTCTTTTTTCAGACGCAAAGTATAAAAGCAACGATTGCGTCTCAGCAGACAATAATAGACGAGAAATACCTTCAAACACGCAATTACTGGCTATTACAGCGCATTATGCGTTATGTCGCGAAATGTGTGTGTCTAACATGTACATTCATTACTTAGTTATTCATGCTCAAATTACGCTGATTCCGACATTTGTGTACTTTTAATTATAACCTTTTTTGCCGAGACGCGAGTGAACGGAAATTAGTTTCAAATGAATTCTTAAATGATTCTTTTTCTTGAAATCGCAGTAAAAAATGCAGAGCTGACAAAATTGATGTGTGCACACACAACTTTTACTTTGCTGCGAACACTTTCATATTCAAACCATTCGTGACTTTTGTGAATGAAATGCGTTCGAATATTTTTCATAAAAAGCAAAAAAAGTTTCATAAAAGTGATGAAAAAACATTGAAACGTTTCAGTTTCAAATAAAAGCGTCGAATAAAACAAAGAGAAATGTGAACAAAACAAGAACGAAAAGAATTATGCGTTACATTCATATTTAAACGCAAGATCGTTTATTGATTGCTTATAATTTTTTATTTTTACTTATATTTTTTGTTTTCAAATAATTTTTTAAAAACTGAAAGCGAATATATTTCAAAAGGAAGAAAGTTCAGGGAGAATTATGTCACACCATTAATTTTCATTGCAATACACAAAATTTTTCAACTTTAATTCTTTGTATCAAATATGCGAGTCAATTATTCGAAAGCATTTTCATTCATTTTCATTTCGTTTATTTATTCATTTCGCTTTTGAATAATATTTGCCAAAATTATTAACGACCAATATTCTCCCCAAAGACACGTGTTTACGTAAAAATTTATAAATTTCATAAATAACATTTGTTTGAGGCGAAAAAAAGTTGCGAAAACGATTTCGAAGATCGTTTCGATTCGTTTATTTGCTTTCAAAAATGAAAACAAAAAATGTTTCAAACGAAATGGCAAATGCAATGTTGCAGTCGATAAAAATCTTCAGAATTCTAAATTTAAATCTTGCAGAAAATATGATTTATAATTTATATTATTATTTGTATCACTTTTGCCACTCTTTCTGAATTCAAATCACGCCAACGTTTGTTTGATACAATTCACGTCCGAATTGAGAGTTCGTATTGAAATTGGGTTAAATTTGGTTTTTAACGTTAATGTTAACGTTAACCAAACATTTTGAGGGCAATTGTTAAACAGTTAATTATTCGCCTTCTTATTCGTCTTTTAATTGAAAAATGTTTTATCACTTTTTCCTTTTCTCATTTTTTGCGCTCCAAAAAAAACAGTGCATTAAAAATGGAGACTCTTGAAGATAAAGAGAAACGGTTGTGTATGAGATGAGTTCTCCGCTTTGAAGAACATAAGTTTACTCATAAATCGATAAAAAGCATGAGAATTGAATACTAGCGAATTCATCGCTGTTTTCGTGATTTCATAGAAAAGGACTGAGAGTCCCTTTCAATCGAGGAGGAGTCTGACGGAAACCGACGAGAGTGCGACTCATATATATTCTCTCCGTTTCTAGAACCGAAACGGCAACCATTTTTAGCACATTCATAATTAATTACACGCTTTCGAAAAGTGTTCTTCGAAAGTAATCGCAATCGAAAACACTACTCATTCGAAAAGCCAGAAAAAATAGATGCTTACATCGTTTCGGTTGTTTGAGAAATACCGAAACAGATATAACAAAGGGTATAAATCTGCGAGAAAGAGCGAAGATGTCTGCTGACTGGTGTTCGCTGTTTGGTCGCTGACCATCGATTGTTGGTCGACAACAATGAGCCAGACGAGTAGTCATGCAACATCGCCGAGTGGGGAGAAGGATACATGCATGGTCTTTGTGAGCGGTTCCCTCGCATATTTTGTGTGCACACAAAAGTGAGAAAAGGCGGAGAACGAAACGAAATGATGCTAGAAATTTTGATGACATTAACTGCGCTCTTTATCCGCGTTTCGGCAAAAGGATGACCGCCAGAATATCTCAACGGCATTGGCAACATCAGAGCGGCGCTTACCGTGGAAACCGATGAAACCTCGTCGTGACCATTAAACTCATAAATTAATGGTGAAGTCAAACGAAACGAGAGAAATCGGTAATAACCGTTATTCTAGTAATGTACGTTTAGTCTGCGATTCTTTCGCGTAAATTTCGTGTTGTGAAAAGTGATGAGGAGAACAATACATCGTTGCATACTTTACTTTACATTTTGCACATAAAAACCATATTTTATATTCGCTCGACAAATGTGATTTGAATGCCACACATATTTTCAGCAGCAATGCTGCTGACCCTGCTACGAGTTCTGTTTTTAATGAGGCTCATTCGAACCATCTTTTTGTTGCAAAATAAGCCGTGATTTTAATTTCAATGCGTACTTTGAAAGCCGTTAATCACGAGCATTAAAAGAGTTAAGTATCAATCAGTGTGCAATGTATGTGTTGTCTGTCGTTGTATAAGACAATTATATTCGAATCGAGAAAACGAAGACGAACGATGCGTGAACAATGAACATCGGACTGCCGTTCACTTGTTTTATTTCTCTTCTCAGAAATTACTTTAAAAGTCAATTAATTATCGAACGGCACTCAACAAATGACACCGAAAGCAGATACATCGTTGAATGCAGACGTCGCATCGTTGTGGGTCAATATACTCATCAAATGGTCGTTTCTCATCCATTCTCATTCAAATGCGAACACGAAATTTTGCTACTTTTAAGTGATTGTTATTCACTTCTTGGGAAACAGCACAAAAAAACAAGAGAAAAAGAGATGTCTTCTCTTTTCGCGTTCGTTGCATTTTTTTATGTTTTGTGTTTCTCAAAAACGCCATTTCCATTTGAAAAATGCCTTTTTTTCAATCACCTGCAATCCATCACAAATTTGGACAAATTTCCGTGTACCTCTCAATTTTTGCGTGCTTTTGCGAAATACTTCTGCCGTCAGGCGCTTTGTTGACACCAAATATAACTGCTGAGTATTTATTTGCGAATAAAAAACAAAAAAGTGTATTAATTTTTGCGCAAGAATTGAATTAATGGGGAGGAGGCATTCGACGAAACGGCAAATGAGTGCCAATTATTTAGTACTCGGAAATAGACCATTATTAGTGAATGGGATGAACGCTTTGTTTTTTGTTTGCTGCCGTGAGTTCGCTGAGTTCTCAATGAGTTTAGAGACTGTTTCTGTGTTTCTCAAAAAAGACAAAAGCTGTCAAAACGTCAATTCGAAGACCGATTGTTGAGTGCAACAAATTAAGCACTTCTTTTTTATCGCTGCATTTGACTTTCGATGCAATTTAAAACAAATTTAACTCCGATTTCTGACAAACCATTTCCAAATTAAGTTTCACTGAACAATTCAAGTGTGTGCTTGTGTTTGTTCTGTTTGTGCTGTTTGTGTTATTTTTGTGTGTGAACTTGAATTTAATCGAACGCATCGCGAGTGAAACATCGCGTAAATTACAACACTATTTTATTACAGCACAATTACTGCAATAACAGCGGATCGGGAACAGAAAGATACACACACTCATTAAAAGCGCTTCGTAGTTGTTGCTGTCGAGTGGCGAACAATACACGATTAATTACTGTTTGAACGCAGTTTCCATATTTTGTAATTTCAATGCAAATCCGTGACTATTACAATTTTCGTGAAAACGAATCGTTTTAAATAAATAATATTTTGATGATGCAAACTAGTAATTAATTGGTAATTAAAAAATATAAATTTCGTTATTTTGCGCTCAAGTAATGATAATAAATATATGCGAACCTTGGAACACTCATACAAATGGTTGGCGAATGATGCGAACGAATGTTGTGTGTTCTGCACTTGGCTTCGTGTGTTGCTCGCTGTGTTCGCACTTTACTGCAAACGTTGATAACCTTTATTTCGATTTGCATTTCAAATGATTCGCGATGTTTGCTGAAATGAGAGGAAAAAATGAATCTCTGGCATAGACATTATTAAACATTTAAGATACTCTCTCGAGAAAACGAGTGTTTCTTATTCATTACTCGCTTAAAAACCACCTTAAATGTCAACTTTAAAAGAAAGCGTTGGCAACACGTACGTAAACAGTGCAAATTTAATATTGATATTGCTGCAAATAATATATACCTACAGTTGAATAAAACATATTTCGCGTTGTGCAATCAATCATTGTGAACGAAATTTCGGAAATGATTAGCTTTGAACGGTTAAGAAAAGAGAAGAATGGATGCGCACATTTCGAACAGATCCGGCAATCAAATTGAATTGCAGTTCACTTCATTTCATTGCAACAACAACGATTGCAGGTGTACTACGAAAGCAACACTGGCTAACAAACACTGTTATCATTTCACTCTGCCTGCCTCGCAGTGCCTGTACACTCACTTCTCTCCTCTTTCTTCTTTATTAATATTATTTTTTATTGAATTATGAGTTCGCTTTTTTTCCATTTTTAGTCTGAACTTATTTTCAGAAAGAATCAAGATTATTGTTTGATATGTTCGAAAATACAGCTTCACTCATTTTTGTGTTCAACTTTATCTCTCTTCTCGCAAATTTTCAAATAAAAAAGAAGAGAAATATGAAAAAATATTATTTCAACAAAATTGCGAAGTATTTAGAGTGTATTAGAGTGAAGTAAAACTTGACTTTCCGTACGAAACAAGAGATTACTTGGCTTCACTTTAGTTCGTCTTGCGAACTTTACTTCGTTCTTTCGGCGTTTTGTGAACACATTAAAAGTTTACGCAAAAATTATTGCATCGAAAGCGAAGCGAGTAATTTGCTTCTGCTTTAAAAAGTGTTCACATTTTTGGAATAAAAAGTTTGCCAAACACTAATAATGGAGACGTACAGTGATTACCTGTTAAAATATCTCTTTTAACAAAAAGTGTATAAATTAGTTGAGAAACACGACTATACTTCGCTTAAATTATGTTTTTTATCGCCGAATTGAAATTATAAACTAACCGACGCGTTCTGCGACGGATTGGTTTTCAATACGAACGGCTGCAAAAAAACGGATTACATGTACATTTGTGTATACTTTTCAGAATTGCATATTCGATGCTTCATAATGCACACTTCACACTGTGATACAAACTGAACTCGAAACTGTATTTCATACTTTTTTATAAACCGAAAAGAGTTATGATCGCAATAACTGCTATATTTGTGCTGTCTTATTTTCAAATGGAGAGTCGAGTCCAAAGTTTATTCCATCGAAACGTCATAAATTTAAATGTAAATCAGTATTTCACTGCCATAACTGGTTGCGTGTGTAAAGAGAAACGCACGAATTTAACTGTCACGATTAGAGCGCATTCATTCCGGCACCGATTTTTCGCGACTTTTTTATTACCACTTCTCCAAGGAACGCCAAAAATGCATGCACAACATGTTGTATAGATTGCATAACATTGCATTGCATTGTCGCACGACACCAGATGAGCTCCAAGAGAGTCACACGATTATTCTTATCCTTCTTTGAAAATGTTGTACAACTCTACATTCTGTAAATTTCCGAGAAATGAATGATTTATCGCAGCAAACTGTTTGACGAGAAATTAATTCCTCTGCAATTCAATGCACAAACGGCTGGAATGGCTGCAATCACATCTCACTGTTTGTATTATTATTGTGTCTTTCACATTTCAAATACAGAATATTATTTCGAATGCGATTCAATGCTGACAATTGCTTGATTGACGCGTTTTCGCTGAGAATTCGACAATTCCACGAATTACGACACACAAAGAGTGCAATTTTCTTTTCTCGGACGCCGGAATTGTTACTATTATTATTTATTATCAGTAAAATTGCTATTCTTTATGACTCGTTATTTATTCAGAAAAAGTAGAAAAACAATTTGTGTTTGTGTAAATAGTATTCACATGAACGGAAAGACTGCGGCAATGCGATCACTTGCTTCGCTTTCGTAACTTCACCCGATTTGTTGAGCACTCCTAAATGTGAAGACAATGCTAAAACGCACTGCACTCTCTTCTTCAGCGTGTTACGAACATTAAAACGTCTCTGCTCTGAATTCGCCCAAAGATACGTTTTTAAAATAGACTTTTTATTTTCCGACGAAAAACGAGGCATTCATTGATTCGTCGGCGAAGAAGAGACACAACGTTTGCACAATATTTGTACATTCAAAAACACGGCATTCGCAAAGCAAAGCAAAGCAAAGCAATCTGAAGCACTCAAAAATGTACTCACAGATTCGCGTTTGTTCCCTGAGCTCTGTTCCCAAGTCTCGTTACGCAAACCGAGACTCGGTTAGAAATCATATTTTAGAACTCTTATTCACTGCCAATCTTTGCGCGAAAGAAGCGCTGAAATTCGGTGTTCAATTCAGCCGCAAAATTCTGTTCTCAACACATTGCGTTTGCAACGCGTAAATTTGTGCTGTTAGGAATGTATCGCTTGAATGCATCGCACTAGAATCTTTTAATGTAACGATCACAGTAATTCATTGTCCGGACGCATTCAAGTGTATCGCTTTTGCTCTTCACCTTTGCTGCTATATTTCACGCTTTCTTTTTTTATATTTCAATTTTGTGATGCGTAGTTTGTTGCGATCGCAAAAAATTGTGTTGAATGTTTGTGACTTAATTGCCGCAAGAATCTGAGAAATTATTAATGAGCAGTAGCATAGCCTGAGGCTTCGGACAATGTTGCGGCGCTATATTTATACTTCTTGTTTGACATTAGTGAAAAATATGAGTCGTAAAATAAGTCGGGTATCGAATGCGAATGCTGAGTAGAGTATTCGGCGTTTCCTGTGCCAATTCGAACACACAACTAAACACACAACAGTTACTCACTCGCACTCGTTCATTCGTTTCTGCACTCTTTTCATCGCTATTTGCAAACGAAAGCGAATTCGAGTTTTTAACGATCAAACTGCGATCAAACGTAAAAACACATACCACTTAGTCAATTAACTTAATTTGGAAAATAAAATAAAATAAAATTCTGATGAGAAACGCATGAAGAATATCGTAAACTGTGACATCTGCCACTATTTGCCGCCGATCACAGCGAATCCTTTTCGTTTTTATACACTTTTTTGAATACACACATTTCGACGGTAAAACGAATACTGTTCGCTATTCGAGACGCATATTAATTCGATATTTTACACTGTCTGTTCGCAAATTGTTCACTACTAAAAACGGCGTCTATTGCGTCCATGAATGTTAAAACGAATTTTTCATTTCATGACATTTGTGTGTTGCTATTACTGGAATGCATTTACAATTAGTCTTCAGATTTGAGATGCTTCGCACACATCTTTACATCAAAATCTTTAATCGTTCACTCGTTACCGGATTGTCGGTTGGCGGCCGACAGTCCGGTCAATGGTCGTGAAACTAGGCTTTGTTAGTTTTGCAAAGCGAATGAACGTTAAGACGGAAAGGCAGTCGACATCCGCCTACGTACTCTTTGGGCATTCAAAATGGTTCGTAAAGCCTCGAGCGTTGTTTCGGCTCCGATTCAACGAGTGCACAGTAAATATGTGTCCGTATGTATGCGTGTGTGTATGTGTGTTGCGAAAAGCACTCATTGATGCTGTTCCTCGTCGTACACACTTTGTATCCACGGCAGTGGGAGGGATGCGAGGCACGAGTCGTGTTGATAATCTGCGTTCAGTCGGACCGATAAATGTGGTGACTTCAGCTGAAAGCAGTGATCACAGTTTTAACAACGATAAGCATCTTTGTTGCTGCCTTTGGAAACAGGCTGTTTAAAGTTGCTGCACTATCGGTGTCTCAGCAGTCCGATTTCGAATCGGTCACAAACTGAAAGCATACAAAACGACTGCTAACGAAAAGTACACATTCGACACACCTTGTTAGTCGAAACTTTAGTGGCACTTATTTTACAAACTACCCAAATTCTCCCACAAATGTCAATGAAGATGTTTAGGAGACAATTGTTGAGACGCAAAATTCTGAGAAAGATTCGTGTCGCGAACACAGGAAATGTTTGAAAAGCAATTTTCAACTCTTTCGCTTCGAGCGAAAAAGAGTAATAGAAAAGCAGTGATTCTTTTCGCTAATTATTTGTCAGAATTAAAAATATTGCGGCTTTATTTGTTGGGCGCGACTGTGCGTTTAATGCACTTGTGCCTCAATTCGCGTTGAAAACACTTTTCGCTGCATTTCCATGTTTTCAAGACTTTTTTTACTGCTTTGCAGTTTCGTTACAACTTTACAACTAAAAATAACGTTTATTTCTCATTTTCACTTCTGATAGCCGCTTTTCATTATTCGAAAGTAATTAACATTTCTAATCTCCTTAAGAATTAAGCTTCGAAAATTAAAATTATACGCAACTTTTGTAAACGTGAAAAGCGTAACACTTTCAATTGAAGTGCACTTTCATTGAAAATATTTGAGGCGAAGACACCGCTGTTCACTGTTCGCTGCCACTGCTGCCCGGTGCGCGAGCAGTTCAACGTTCGCAGTCAAGCATCTAATACCGCTACACTTCAAAATAACAACGGCCGATGATTCGTGATCTCTTCAACTAAAGATGACATTTTAACACTGCAAATTACGATACAATTTTGAACGAATTGTTTGCAAAAATGAAAACATTTAACAATTCGAGCAGTGAGACTGCGCGAGAATCAAAAATGAGACTGCGCGTCACGTGATCAAACAGTTTTCGGTTTAAATTGTGATTTGTTTTCCAACACAATTTGTTTGTATTTTATGGGAAACCACGTTGTGTCCGGATCTGAGCGTGAATCGCCCACTAAAGAAGATGAAACCTCAATGGGAAGGAATGAAAAAACTGCCAGTAAAAGTAAGGTTGCTTCTCCATTGGTAACTGAAACATGCGAAAGTGTTGCTAATGAAATGAAACCAGAAGAAAGCATAAACGAAAGCGTTGCGGTTTCTCCAACAAATTATAACGAACTTGTCGAACGTATCGATGCAAAAGAAACGTGGAAAGCGTCGCAGAAAGTTGAGTTCGCTCGTTTAGTTGTCGACGAGTCAAACGATGATGAAAGCAGCTCCAATATTGCACAGAACGACATTGAAGGTGAAGATAGTGAGGCAGAAGAGAATGATTCGGACGACAATTGTTTAGAAATAAAGCGCAGACAAGCCAAAATATACACTCGCGAGGAAGACATGATACTGTTGCGTCACTTAATCGACAGGCATCTGATTTCGCAGGTTAAAGGCAGATATATGTGGCAACAGTTGGAAAAGGGTCGCGTTTTAAACAGAACCTGGCAAAGTATGAAAGAGCGATATCTGAAGAGAATTCTACCTGAGTTATGGAAATATGACATCACATTTAAAGAAGCAAAGGAAGCTATTATTGCAGCTGGTCTCAAAGCACGGAAGGAACGAGAACTTATCGAAGACTGCCATGTGCTAAAGAAGCGAGTTCCTCGTCTGCTCCAGTAAAGATCATTCCTTAAATATCACTCATATAAAAGTTCTACATTACTTTTTTTTACAAATAATTCATTTGTTATTTTTTACTTTACATTAAAAAGCAAAAATAAGAATCGAATAAAGAGCGCAATCTAATTGTTTATTACGGGATTATTTTGCGTAAGCCGTTGCAAATGCAGAGCTTCTGTTTTACAATTGAAAAATAGGGAAAAAATGAGACAGAATAGAAAAGCAAAGCTCACCGTTGTCTGCGTTTTGCGAGTTGTTTCTTTGAGAAGTTTCGTGAACAACAATCGCAAAACGAGTCGACAGGTGATCGCTAATGAAATATTAGCTGAAATTGCGGTGCATATTTCGAACTGGAGACTCGAAAGCAGTCTTTGAAACTACGAGTGCAACTATTGCACTGCAGTCTTTTAATCGCAATATTTTCTTTTCAAAAAAGTAAACGAAAGACAGTCGCCAAAGAGTGCAGTTTCTCTTTATTGTTTGCATTCACATACAATAGAAACGGAAACGAAATTCATTCATTAAATATGCATCGATAAGATTAGAGTAAGTTTGGTTGCCGTCAAAAGAACATTGCAAACCGTTTGTATCGAGATTGTGACGTAATCGAAGTGGCTTTGTGTTCCCTTTAGCCACGGTTTGCCATCAGGAGGCACTGCGAATGAAGGAGAGTTCATGTAACAGTGAGGTACGAGTATAGTTTAAACAAAGAGAGCGCGGAGAAACGAGTGCGCGCAGTTTTGTATGTCTCCCCTTCGAAGGGTGCAGTGTCGCAGTCGTTGCGCTGTGTGTTCGTTCAGTGGCCGTTTGCTGAGAAAGCAGTGCACACACGAACGAACCGTGTCTTCTTGTTTCACTGCAGAAATGTGAGCGCAACACTGAAAAGTATGAAAGCCGACCTGCAACTCGGTAAACAATGACCGACAACAGAGCACTCGGTTTACTTTGTGTCGCGATTGTGTTCTTTAACTGTGTTTTTGGTGTTCACCAACATGCATCGAAAAGCGACGAAGTCGACGGTAATCGAGTAGTATTCGAGTCTAGTCCGACTTTGCGAAACGGCGACGACGACGTAAAAGAAGAGAATGTGTTCAACGAAATCAGTCCCTCACAGCCGACACATTCCTCGGCAGCCGACAGAGAAGAGAATTCAGACGGAGGATTGTTTACTTTTACGAAAACTTTTTACAATGTTTCGATTCCGGAAAACTCGCGTATCAAAACTTACGTGACTGTTGTGACACCGCATGCAGGGCGCCTTGGACCGGTTTCGGGGCCCGATCCTGGCGGAGGAACAGATGTTGCACCTTATGCGAAAATGGGCATTTATGTGGATGATTTAGATTACAACGTTCGCTACAAAATTGTCGACGGAGACGAAGGCAAAGTGTTCAAAGCAGAGTCTTATCGTGTGGGAGACTTTGTATTCTTAATGATCAGGACTCGCAGTGCGGATAGTCTTAACCGTGAGTACCTGGACAGGTTTCGCCTGACTGTGCGCGCAACAATCACTTCCAACAAAGATGATAACTTTAAGCGCAGAACAAAGTGTGAAGTTTACGTGCAAATCGAAGACGTGAACGATTTAATTCCATATTTTTATGTCACTGAATATGACATAAGTGTTCCTGAAGACACTGCCATAGATTCAAATTTGGTTAGAGTCGCTGCATTCGATGCTGACGCTGGTCTTAATGGAGAGGTGTATTACAGCTTGGAATCGACTGATTTAACTGTGAACGAAATGTTCGCTGTTCATCCAACGATGGGAATCGTGACGAATACTCGACGCTTCTATTCGAATGAAAATGAAGGGAAAATCGGTGAAAATAGGACAACACAGAGAGAGTATTTGCTGACTATTGTCGCATTTGATAGAGCATCGAATCTTCAAAAGAGTAATTCGAACTTTAATGCGAAAAGTAGACCACCAAAGAGTAAAGCCAATATCAGAATACGAGTGGAACCAGTGAACAAGTACGAACCAACGATTGTTGTGCATTCCTCGCTGATTACTTCGGCTTCAAATAACTCCAAAGTTTCATCATTCGATGTATCTCCATTTGTGTACGGCGTTGTTAGTGTTACTGATGGCGATGGTGACGATACCACTTTCGGCAAAATTTGTTCGCTCTCAATAATAAATGGAAATGATTTGGATCTGTTTCAAATAAGCAATTCTTCGGTTTCGACTCGACAATATTACATCGAATTGAAGAGGCCTTATTCTTTATCTTCCTCTGCTGCGAATAATAAAACTCTGAAAACATCTCTCTTTTCGAGTGTCCCCATATTTCCTCGAATAAACAATGAATACGGACTCGAATTTAATCTAACGTTGAAGGCTGAAGACTGTGGAGGACTGTTCTCAACAAAATCAGCAACTGTAATTTTGAATCCGTTTAGTGCCAATGCAACTTTTTCTCTCTTATCCATCATTCAACTCGTGAAACCGTCCTTCAAAAAGGAACAGTATTACATAGAAATAAGCGAAGTCGCTCTGATCGGCAGTCAAGTAATTCAGGTTGAAGTCGACATTCCTTTACGTTTGGAAACGTCGGCGGCTTTGCCACTGATCTCGTTCACCATTCTCGAAGGCAACGAACAACAAGCGTTCGGTGTTACTCCAAATGGCGTGATTTACACTCGGAAAACACTTGACTTCGAGCAACAAAAAGAATACACGATTGTTGTCGGTGCACATTTGCGAACTGCCGCTAATGGAGCTGCAATTATCTCTTCGGCCGTTTCGACAACTCGTGTTCACATCAAACTTTTCGATGAGAACGATAATAGCCCTCAGTTTCAGAACAAAACCTTTAAATTCTTGTCCTCGTCTCCTCTCGTCGCTAGTCTTTCGTTGGAAGAAAATAAACCGATTGGTTCTCTGGTCTGCAAAGTTTCTGCTGTGGATCTCGACAGCGCAGAAAACGGTTTAATTAGTTATTCGTTAGAAAACACAAATGCAGTTCCCTTTGCCATCAATCAAGCAAATGGAAAGATAAGAACAACAGAAGTACTTGACTATGAGTCAGGTCCGCGACAGTATTTGTTGATTGTTCGTGCCACTGATTGGGGATCTCCTTTTAGAAGAAAAGCTGATCTGCTGATCAACGTGACCGTTCGTGATATAAATGACCACCGACCGCAGTTCGAAAAGAGAGACTGCACCGCTTTCATACCGCGCAACACGAAGCCGTGGACGGAAATATTTACTTTATCGGCCATTGACTTCGACGCCCAAAGCCTGGTTACCTATAAAATGGCAAACAACGGCAATAGTGATGAATTAAGCGATTGTTTCAGTTTAGAAGAAGTGACCGGAGTTCTGCGATTGAAGTGTAGTTTGAAAGAATTGACGAGTATTGACGCTGAAAAAGAAAGCGCGAAAGAAACGTTTGTGAACGTGACTGCAACTGATGGACAACATTTCGCGGATGTAATGCCCATTAAAGTGATTGTAACAGATTCATCAGTGCCGTTGTCTGCTGATGACGAACAGCGAACGCAATATTCTCATAAGAGAAGGGGCGTCGCTGGTGGCATACTTGTTGACTGTAAAGGTGATAGTTTCAGTTTGGGGATTAATGAGAAGATAAAGAAGTACGTGTTCAGAGACGATACTTCGTTCGTCGTTAAAGATATCGAAGCCGACGATTTCAAGGGTTCGCAGCAAAACCAATACAAACCTATAATTAACCCTAACACTCCTGAACAAATGCATATTCCCGAAAACATTGCACGTGGTGCCGTTATTTTGAAATTGGCAGCTGAGGACGGCGACGAAGGGCTCAACAGCTGGCTTCGTTGGACATTGAACGTTCATCAGCACGAGTCAAACGAGACGGGTTTTCGCTTGAAAACGATGCCATTCAACGTAGAAATGTTTACCGGCAACTTAATCGTTATCGACACGATTGATAGAGAATTACAATCTGAATATAAACTAAATTTAACCGTTTGCGATCTTGGTTCGCCTCAACAATTATGTTCTTCTCGTGATTTGAAAATATTTATTGATGATGAAAATGACAATCCGCCAAAGTTTGATGTCAGTACTTACTACTTTTCAGTGCCTGAAGACACAAAAAGCGGTTCTACAATCGGTCGTCTGCACGCATTTGATGCGGACTCTGGTCGAAATTCAATTTTAACATATTCATTGCGTAATCACCGAAAGCACTTCGCCATCGATTCGAAGACAGGATCGTTAATAATCAAACAAAAGCTTGACAGGGAAGAGATGGAAAAATATAAGTTGCATGTTGCTGTTCACGACAATGGCACAAAACCGCTCTCTGCAACTGCCACTGTGATAGTTGAAGTAAAAGATGTGAATGACAATCCGCCACGTTTTAGAGAACCATATTATTTAATTCGAATTCGAGAGGATTTGCCATTTGGAACAGTTGTTACAAAGATTAATGCATTTGATTTAGATTCCGGTGAAAACGGTCACATAGAGTACTTATTAATGACGACTGGAAATGAGGAATCCAGATTTTCCATTGATCGTTTAACGGGAAATGTGCGTATTGTGAAAGATTTGGACTTTGAAGATAAACAACTGTACAATTTGACAATAACAGCCAAAGACAAAGGTACACCTTCATTGTCGTCAAATGTGTACGTTCTCGTTGAAGTCGAAGACGTTGACGAAAATGTACTCCCTCCGCGGTTTCCGGAAATTCTGGAGACAGGAGATATTTTAGAAAACTCGCCTCCAGGCACATTGGTCATGACAGTTACAGCGTTCGATGACGACGCTCCTCCGGGGTACAGTGGTGATCGATCTGTTCTTTATCAAATAGTTGATGGCGATGGTATTGGAAGATTTACTATTGATTCGAGTGGAAATGTATTCACGACTTCTGTACTGGATCGAGAAACCAGTTGGAGACATTGGTTAACCGTTGTAGCTAGAGACAGATCAGCAGTACCAAAAAGTTCTCATGTTCATCTTTTTATTGAAGTTATTGACGAAAACGACAACGCTCCGATTACAGCCGAACCTTTTTATGTGACTCAAGTTTTTGAAAACGCATCAATTTCGACACCAGTGATCCAACTGAGCGCATCCGACGCAGATCTAAACGACGACAGTTCCGCGTATATTTTCAGAATACTTAACGAAGCCGAAGATTGTGCGTTCAGAATTGACAGCAAAACAGGTCTCATTGAAACAAAAGCGCAGTTGGATCACGAAACACAAGCTCAATACATTCTCGATATTGAAATTAGTGAAAATAGAGAAGATAACAGTGTACCAGTTTTGAAGTCTCGAACACCTGTCGTGATAAACGTGTTGGATGTTAACGACAATGCACCACTGTTTCATCAAAGCATTTTTTGGTGCAATGCTTACGACAACTTAAATATTAGTATTCCGATTTGCCAAGTGATCGCTCGCGACAGCGACAACATTGGAAACGAGTTGTTCAAGAGCGATAACGGAAAGATCACGTTTAGAATAAGCGATGGTAACGAAAATGAATTCTTCAGAATCGATGAATCCACTGGGGCCATTTATTTAACAAACAGCAGTGTCCGAAAAGGGAAATACGATTTTAATGTAAGTAATTAATGTTTCAAATGATCGTAAATAACGGATTATCGGACAGATCGAGGCTTCCGACGGCGGTTTTCCCAGCAAGTCTTCGCAGTCGAAAGTTTTAATTGAAATTTTCGACCATAAAAAAGAGGACATCGAAAACAACACCGCACCTGTTTTCAGTGAAGGAGAATTGGATGCGAACTTTGCTGTTTCTGAAAACGAGGCCATCGGTGCTATTATTGCAATTATTAACCCTACAGACGCTGAAAACGATAAAGTTTGCGTTCACATACTCTCTGGAAACGACGATGGCGTGTTTGCGTATCTCAATGGAGCCTTGCTTGTTGCTAAAAGAATTGATTTCGAAACAAAAACGAAATATGTTTTGACGATTATGATTACTGATGGCGTCAATTCCACAATTACTAATGTAAGCTGAGTTTATTTTGATTACAAGGTTTTAATAATATTTCATTGCAGACGACGGTAAATATAATAGACACAAATGATAACATTCCGCGCTTCGAGCAAGATTTGTATATTGTGAACGTTCATGAGAATGCGACAAAAGGAACGGAAATTTTAAGTTTAGATGTGTTTGATATCGACACGAACGACAACCATGCATACAGCCTTTACACAAGTGGATCACCGAAAACATTAACTAAATTTGAGGTTGAAAGTTGGAGCGGAAAAGTTCGTATTAAGGAATCATTAGACCACGAAACATGCCGTCAACACATATTCGTTGTAGAAGCAACTGATTCACGACTCATAACGGCGGGTCGTAGTTCATCTCGATTTTCAAGAATGTCTCACGATGATTCGGTGCCAACAGTGACTCCTTTCTCGGCAGCTTCACACAGAACATTTTCTAAGATCGTCGTTAATGTTCTGGATGTGAATGACCACGCACCTCAATTCATTTCACCGTCTTTTGAAGCTAAAGTTCCAGAGTCCTCCGGAATCGGGACAAACATCATTCAAGTTTCTGCGACAGATGCAGATTCAGGCGATAATGCTGTAATTATGTATCATTTTGCCTCTGGGAACAGTGAAAATACATTTGGCATCGACGAAACTCAAGGATATATTTT
>NCKV01000047.1:0-32209 GCA_003675905.2 Leptotrombidium deliense
GAGAGATGCATCCGCGTTCACTGTTATTCGCCACGTTTCGTATTTCTAAATTCGATTCTCATTTCAAGCAATAAGCTGTATATTTGCCATCAGTTGAATGTATTTTCACAATCGACTGTTCTTGAATAACTTTATAAATGTGTGCTCATATTTGAACGCATTGTTAACCATTGTTACGTAAATGTGTGCGAATGAAGTCCAATGAGCGGCAAGAGTGCGGTGAGCACCGAAACGAAGCCTCATTCAACATCAATCGCATCGATTGCATCGCAATTCATTCGCTCAATTTGAGTGACTCATTCAAAATGAAATCAACGCGAATCGCAATGCATAAAATCTGCGCCTCTGTTTGCCACCAAAAATGAAGTGAATTCGCAGTGAACGCACACTTTTCGAAGACGTGTTCATTACTTATTTGTGAACACTGCGAAAACAGTGAGTTTTCGGAGTGAGTCGTGCGAATGAATAACGTTGTTAAAAAGCGTGCGAATGAAAAGTGCGCGCAATGCTATGTGTCCGCACTCATCCCCGCACTTTACTGCAACATACAACGTCTGGAAGCTGTTCGCGATCAGTAACTGTTCTCAATGCACAGGCATCTGTAATTCAAATTGCTTGCCACTGGTCTGTGACTCACAATCTCTGCCGAAATGCCCACAGTTGTGTCGGTGTCACAGCGTTTCCTGAACGTTTTTTCCATTGCACGCAATCGATGTGTTTGGTGTTTGACGTGAACCCAGATTAACGATTGCAGCCTTTTAAAAGAACAATTCATTCGACGCTTCAAACGCAGCTATTTTTGAGTCACACTCACTGTTGCACTCATTTTAATTACCGTGTCTGTAGCATCGCTGCCTCTGCACTTTAAAACAATCTTTTAATTGAGTACACAACGTTAGATGCATTGATTCACGGCTTAATTAAATATTTGATGCGAACGCAGAACCGGTGAAACGAGTGACACACGCACCATTATTACCAAGAGTATAATTTACGGGTTCATTCCTGGAAGAAACATAAATTTAAATATTTATGTCGATACAAATGAGTTAAAAATATTATTTACAGAATTCAGTGAATACATAATTTTGTGCAACGTTTTTCAGCGATAATTGCCGCATTTCGCAGTTGCAACGACGACGATTGCATGTTTTTCAATCATTCAAAGATATCAGTGAAAAGGGCGGACACACGAACAGTGTAATTTAGTTTCACGTTCTTCGGTGTGATTAGACGATCAATAAATGTGTACATTTCTCAAACGTCTCAAGAAATGTCTGCGAAAAGAATGAGTGTCACACGAAACAGAAAAACTGCGAATAAGAAAGAATGAAGTGAAAGCAGCGAAGAAGAGCATCACTCGTTTGCATCACTCGTTAATTACAATGAAAAGCTTTGCAAGAGATTCGTTTAATATGCAGAGAATCGAGTGAATGAAACATTTTTGCATTTCGCATGTTTAATATATCCGCGGTCCGAATATTCATTCGTGCTACGCTTTAGTGAACATCTACAGCGAATAGCAGTGTGTGATGAGACAAGTGCAGAATTGCAAACATTGATGCGTTGCAAGTCGCGTACTCGATGTGCACTCCTTTTTAACGTTCATTTCTCGCAACGCAATTAACGGCGCAAAATTTGTCAAAATCAAAATGACTTCATTACATGACTATAACTGCTATAATACACAGCGTTTTATGGATTGTAATTTACATGGAAAACATGTGACATTTCGACAACGATTACGATCGCTGAGCATCCATTCACTGCAACAGCGCAACTTATGCTTTTGCTTTGCTTATGTTTTCGCGATGTTCGCATCGATGTCATAGAAATTAATAAATGCTAATTAAATCAGTCTTTCACTGCAGTTTGACTGAAACGATGAATGAAAAGCAAGCAAACGATCATTTCTCGGAAAACAGAAGCAGACACTTTGACACTCGACGCGACTGTTCGCACAGTTATAAGTTAGAACTTTTAACTTAGTTTCTCGCAGCAAAAAAGGAATTCGAAAGTAAAACGGAACACTTCTTCGCCAGAACTTGCATAAAACTTATCAAAATGTTCAAGAAAAACACATTTCGAACGCAATACTCGGCGAGTAAACTTTTACCCGATTATTTCTGTCATTTCAAAGCTGTTTCAAATTTTTGCACACACTAAACTTTTTCTGTTTGAATTTGAAAACTTCGTTTTCCGCATATTGTTGAAAAGCAAGCATTCGTTCTCATTGAATATTCAGTTTATTTTTGACAACTGCTCCGCACTTTTTGTTTAATCTTAAATTTCGTCAATTTTTGCTTTCTTGCTCAATATTTCGAGTGTGTGAACAGTCGTCAAACAGAATTTGCATTCGCAAAAAGTTTGCAACGGCGAACTTTTGCGGCGAAAACTTTTTCTGATAAAACAACAACAATATTATAAATATTAATAATAATGATAAATATTCAAACTTTCACCGAACGCTCAACGCACCAAACATCTTACTGAATGCGTGTGTGCATGTTTGTATATATTTCTGTTAATTGGATATTATTCGAGTGTAATTATTTTCATTATTAATTATGCAATACTACTTTTCCGGTTTCGCGAAAAGAAATTAAAAGATCAAATTTGAATACGCAATGAATTTAGCTATTCCCAGTGGCACAACAACTCAAGCTAATTATGAATTACAAATTTTTTTAATGAATAAAGTAAGGGTTTGCAAATTACAATTGTGGATGCTCGAAATAAAGTGATTAACGTTGTTGTTGTTGTGTGCATTTAAAAAAGGTTAATATGATGAAGACTAAACACATATGTTTTTAAGAATGCCAACTGTTATGTTGTGTAATGTTATTTTAGTATGTCTCATGTGCTCTCTTCACTACGACGTGTGTGTTGAATAAAAAATTAATTTCAGCGTTGCAGGGCGAATTTGAAATTCAGATTTTAAGAAAACGTTGTTTGCTCAGCTAAGAATTTGAATTTTCAATATAATCAAATTTAAAGTTTAAATGAGTTGTACTCATGTTTTTAAATATCAGCGAAATGAAAACACAACAACAAGACAGAAGTAAGTGCATACGAATTGCAGTACTCTATAATTGTGTACTTACCACGAATCATACACAATTTAAACAGTTGCCGTTTTCGCCGTTTTTCTGGTGCACCGAAACGGACACATGAAATGATGTGTTTCTGGTGTGTTCAATGAACTCAATCGCGAACCGCCAACGAATCCATCACAACATTCACAGCATTCGTTGCATTCACTGCATTCAATGTATGTGCCATTGAATTTGTAGTGAAAAAAAGTTCACGCAATCAATGATGAATTGAATAGAATGGCGAACAATTAAATATACATTTGTTATGTGACATTCATTACAAATGCACACGGCAACTCCAAGATTACAGTTCGTATCGCAAGGCGTTGTTTGATTTTGAATTGAAATCAATTCTTTTACTTTGCCTGCATAAGAAAAATGAGTGCCAAATGAAAAGAAAACGGAAAGTGAACGTCGAAATAAATGCTCATCGCACTAATTAATCAATGCATACATTTACTTTTGTCTGCGAATATTTTCTTCACATATAATACTGCCTTTCAGTGAAATGTTCGTTTAAATATTCGTTTGAATAATGGTTCACATTTCATTTCGGATTTAATGAATTTGAATAATTTGCATTTAAATAAATATTTCAAACTTTATTTTTGCGGCTCTTGTGAAACAGAAACAAAATTGATGCGAAATATTTTTAGAAAATATTTTTCATTGCCAAATGCATTTTTCGCGAGAGAGAACAACGAACGAAACAAAGCATGAAAGAACAGTTAGAAGTTAGAAGAAGATGCTGCGAATGCAGTATACAGCAAGTATTCGCATTGCAATTACAGTAAATAATCGTCTCGGCAAAAACAATGATTGAATGCTGCGCATCAATCAATCGCATCCGCATCAATTTGTTACTGCGAAATTATTTTTCAATTACTTGTGTTACTGGCGTTACTTTAGTCGTTATTAGTTACTTTTCACTTTTTGTAATTGTTTTAAACGTGATTTCGAAGCTAATCACTCTTTATAAGGGTTACATTAAATCACATTTCAATTTTTCTTCTTCATGCTCAGCGATTACAGTTCGCCGAGATTTTTAAAATTGATTTTCGTTTGCGAAAAGAAACGTTTATTACTTTGCCAAGAAATTGAAGCGCAAATCGTATTTAAATTAACGGAACACTGACAGTGAAGAAGTAGCTTGCGAAGCAGCTTAAGTGTAGAATTTAAAAGTTGCCAATAATTAAACTCGTATAAAACATAAATGAGTTGTAATTGAATGCGTATTCACGTTTCTCGAGTTTGTTGCATCGTTTCGTTTCCTTCTCGTCTTTCTAAGAAGGATTTTGACTGATACTTGAATCAACTCGAAATGAAACACGCATTGATTGTAATTAAAGCGAATAATCGTTGTACTGAGTAATATCGTTTAAGACATCTGCGGTATTCGACGCGATGATCTTTTGCACTGTTTTATCAGTGATTTCGTTTCTGCGAACAAACGATGCATATTTTTAAAAGCTGAATGCAATCAAAGCGTAATTATGTATCGTACGAAGAGGACTAAAAATCGCAAGTGTATCGCTTGATCTGCGATCTAACAGAACTCATTAATTACAGCGCTTTAAAAAAAAGTTTTTCGTTGTTGTTTTCGCAAACTTCGCATCGTTTTCAGTGTAATGAACGAACGACGTTCACTTCACTGCATTAACCGTGAATTGGATGAAAACAGAGGCGATTTAATCAATAAATCACATTCATTAACAACGATTAAATGAAAAAGTAAATCCGATTTCAATGTAATCACGAAACATTACAAATTGTATAATTTTCGGTTAATTTATTCGATTGATTCATTGCGAAAGATTAACGACATTAATCAAAGTGACACTTTCTTAAAAAATAATTCATTTCCATTTCGAACGATTTGCGGGGTAAACGCAACGCGATTTTTACATTTTCATTTTTGACATTTGTTATCTATGTTAGCAAATCTAATCTACTTTTTTCAAAAACAGCCGCAAAACGGTTTTCGCACAAATTTCGTATTTACAGTGTCGTTACGGTTCGCGGAGTAAGCAGCGACAGTTGGCACCGCATTCAACATTCAATGGTGTATTGAAATCCTGCGGACAGAAACATTCATATACACACAACATTCATAACAACATGAAGTCGCAGGCTGCAGTTAATTCCAGTACACGAGTTGTGCCCACAAACAAATGCCGTTCAATTCGACTCATGCATCATATTGAAGATAATTAAACGCGCTTTTGGTGTCGAATATCGATAATTTGCGCCTTTATCGGCAAACAGAAAGAGTAGTGAACAATGGTTGCCTTTTGAAATAAAATGTAATGAAATGAAATCGGCAGCGAAAAGCTAATCAATCATCAATTTTGAAAACGCGCAATTCGCTGCTTTCCTTGGATGTTGCAATATTTGCGATGTTTGCTGTGTTCTCGGCGCAGACAATGGCGAAGAAAAGTGAATGAAAAGAAATTTATGTTTTCAGTGAAACGTTTTCAAAGTTTATTTAGACGTTGATTGAGAAAACTCAATCTTTGGCAAAAAACAAGGCGAATGGAAACAAATTCACTTTTAATTATATTTTTGATTAAAACGACGGCACTTAAACAAAGAGTTGCTTGATCCACAGCGTCGACTGATGTGATGTTCGTTGCCAGTAATTAGACTCATCTTTTGTAAATATTCGCCAAATTATTAGTTAAGCATAAAAGCATCAATCATCGCGTTTATTGGAAATGCGTTCAGCATTCACCAAAAGGGCACATCTTTCCTCTTTCGTGAAGCAAGGCTTCGCAACTGCTGCACTGTATTCGCCTGTTTTCAACTAATTTTCGTCCAATTTTTGCAGACAAACGACGAAAGCTTTTGATTAATGAAATCAGATTTAAGTATTAAAAGTATTATTAACGCAACGCTGCATAAGAACAGCGAACAACTGTGAAGTGAACTCAACGAAGTCTTTGGCCTTAAATTCAGGCACAACGCAAACTTTTTGTGCTTGCTTTTTAAATGGCACGCTGCAATAAGGCCTGAAAAGTGAATTAGTGCAGCTTCGGCCGTCAATTGCGACCGAACGCTCATTTATCCGCCTTTGCAGTATCTCAGAGGTGGTCACATTGAATGTATCAATTTTAATGCTTCTTTAAGCGAGCAAATAAGTGCCAGCTTTTCAATGAACGAAAAAATCAAATCGAGACTGTGCTCGAAGACACGAAATGAATTTGCATAATTATTCTTAAATTTTTCCCAAAGACATTTCGTGAACTCATCTCTGCCTGTACGCTGAGCTTCAAAAATTCAAACAGCTCACAAATAACTATAAATAACTACTTTTTTTCGCAATTAAATGTGTTTTCTTTTTTCTTCTCTAAACGCGAACAAATGATTATTAAAATGTATTCGAAGCGTGAACCGTGTTCCGCAATTTTGTATAAAACACACCAAGAATTAAAGTAGCTTCGAGTTTAGAGTTGAGGCTCAGAGTTAGTTTGAGTTTGTGAACAAAAAATTGCAAAAATTAAAAATGATTACAAAGGCATTAATTAACCGAAAGCGATGCCGAAACAGAGTATAATACACAACTTCTCTTATGTAATACAAGTGAACCGTTTTCATGTGTGTTCGAGTCTCTTCTATTTCGAATATATTATAGCAGTGATTTTGATTTCAATTCTTTTGTGTACTCTTTTCTTGTGTGCAACATTTGAATGTGCGAATCGGCAAGAATTGCGAGCACTTTTATTGCTGCTTATATTTCCGCAGGAAAAGATGCTTTTAAAAGGCCTTTTCATAGATATTAACGAAAGATGCGAACATTAACAATGAATTACGTGCTTCATTGTGTATTTTAATATTCGCTGAATGCAATCACTGCCGTCGTTTCACGACTCGAACATTTGCCAGTCGCTCGATGTGCATTTCGGATCCGAAATTCTAGTTCACGATGCATTCGCAGACATTATCAATGTGTTCGTCGTGCACATTATGCAATCGTAGTACACATTATACATTCGCAGTGAAATGAAATAAAAGGCGAAGCGAGAAAAACAAATGTTTCCACATTTGAAAATAATAATCAAAGAAAAAGCAAAAATGTGGACGTTTGTTATTTGTGAGCGAAAAATCTTTTCTCTTAAAATATATATTAGTAGAAAAGAGTAAAAATACATACATTACATTTGTAATATTTTGTATAACTTGTTTGTTGCATTAACAGAATCAATCTTCATTTGCGAAGTGTGCTGTAATACATTTTATGCGAAACTACAGACATTGAATTATGCATTCGACGAAGAAATTTTGGCGAATGTTTCGAGTGATGCACCAGACTCGACTCGACTCGACTCGCAATTCAATTGCAACTGCAACTTCAATTGCAACGCAATGTTTATTCATTTAATTTCAATGAAATATTCAATTAAAGCGCACATATAAAGAATAGAAAAGCGATGCATCGCGAAAAAGCTGCTTGCTTGCTCTTGCTTCGTATAGAGTTTCATTTAAAATAGTAAAATAAAAAAACATTTTTTCTTTCTTGCTTTCATTTTAATCCGAGTCTTAATTAAAAGAGAAAACTTTCTATTCTCTTTCTCTTCTCGTCTTGAAACGAAGAAGCGGCTTCTTTTTTCACTGCAGGCACTAAAAGCGACGAAACTTGAAATGAGACATTATTTTGTAATTATATTAATGTAGAAGAGCTTTAGTGATACGTTTCGAGTGATGCGTTTCATGCGAGCACAAAAAGCGAGTGAAAAACGATTGAAAAACTTTTTCTGTAAAACAGTTTTCAAACAGTTTTCGAAAATGAGATTGCGAAAGTGTGCGTTTAATCCTCGATTGTATGCGGCAAAAAAGAGAAATTGCAAATTTTTTTCTACAATTCATTTCGAAATCCGCTATTTTAAAAGGCGAGGAAATAATAAATAACCGAGGTTTACCGTTCGACGTTGTAAATGTGTGGAAAAGAGGATTTGCTGAGTGAAGTGCTGCTGCGGCACACAACACACACGGGGCACACACAGCAACTGACTGCGCTCTCGTTTTTGTGTGAATTAAGACCATTACGATACGATTACGCATTATGTTATATAAAATACATTATATAATATTAAAGCGGATGCTAAATCTGGCTGTCGAATATATTTTAAAGCCGACTTTCTTCAATTTAAAAACACTAATTGAATGCAATCTGTATTCGAGACTCGCAAAAAAGTTTTTTGCAATTCGCATCTCATTCGTCCATTAAGGCTTACGTTTATTGCTTACTTCAAATTTGCAAATTGAATGCCGAATAAATTATTACCTTTACCATTCAATTACAGCTTGTGTCTCTAGTTTAGTTGACAGTGAAACACGAAACGAATTTTTTTTCGAACAGTAGTTCGAATATAATCATATTTTAAAAACGTAATTTGTGCGTTTTTACGAGTCGTAATTTAACATGAGCAGTGATTCGAATGAATGCGTCCAGTGAGTCGAGTAGTCGATCTGTGTGAACACAAACGGTGAGGTGAGTCCGTCCATTCATTCATTCGTTTCGTTTATTCATTTCACTTTTTCTCATTGAATTGTGGTGCAATTAAACCGTAAACATAGTTTTTTGCAGAGCTTTAATTAGCGAAATTGAAATGAAAAAATTTTTCGTCGCTAATAATTTGTGAGCTTCAATTTTAATGCTTTCACAAAAAGACACACAGAAGCAGTGAAGTGTGTGAGTGCAACACTGCGAATATTCGTCGGCGACTGTAAAAGTGGACACGAAAATAGTCGTTGATGAGCGGAGATGTAAAAGGCAATGAATAATAACGGAGTGCACACAAATGATGATGAATGAGATAAATGAATGAGATTCACTTTAATTTTAGCGAAGGAAAATGAAGAAGTCTTTAATTGATTCATTGTTTCGTCTCTTCTGAGACTCGAGCGCCTGATTCAGTCTCGCTTTGCATTTTAGATCACTAAATTGAATATTATAATTGAATGTTAACAGTGATCAATCAAGCAACGGATGCGCCGCTGTGTGTTGCACTGATGTGCACTGAACTTGTGTTCACTTCGTCCACTTTTGGCACACAATTCACGAGCAAAAAAGAATCGAGCAGTAAATTGGTGCTACTTATTCACGCGTTGCTTTCATCGCTTTTCGGCGAAAATTCAACAACGAACACCTCAATCAATGGCGGTGCAATTAAACGTTAATGGCCTGTTTTCGGACGCAAAAAGAGCGCTTTTTGCTTTAGAAGGCGCTGCGAATAATTTGCATTGTGCTGCGTTCGTCGTTTAATCTCATTACAGATCACTTTCGAAGCCACGTGTGATGCTGACTGCCAGTGCAAGGCAATAGTGTACAATACACTTGGCCTTTTATTTGCAGTTCGCAATGCTGCGCTAAACAAGCAGCGAAAACGGCCAGGGAATCGCTGACGACTCATTTCTCAAAAGCTCTTTTGCAGCAAAAAATATGAAATAACGAAATTCAGTTTATTTTCGGCACAAAAAACAGGACTCGCAGCACTCCGAAGCAGCAGCAGGAACATTCACTTCTGTAAACACAGCGGAGTTCGCCTCTCAGGGAAACTTGAGAGATGCGAGAGCATCATTTAGTGAACTTGCTTCATTTGTTGACCACTATTTTGCAAAAGCACACAAACAGTAATTAACGTTTGAATGCATGAAATGTAATTCAGAAACGAAATCGATCGAAACAAGCTTTGGACGCATCTGTAAGAACGAGAATAGTTGCTCTTCTCTTGCATTCATCGTTTCACAAATGCGGTGTAAAAAAGTGAATTGAATCGTAATTCGGTGTCCGCGACATCCACACACACATAAAAAAGCATTGAATCGACAAAATTCTTACTTCAATTGAGATACTAAATTTTGAATGAATCGACAAATTTGTGTTTCTGTTGCGTTGTCGAAAGTAATTGAATGTCTTCTTTGATTCTGTGTGTTCGTTAATCACTCTTCATTTATGGAAATCATTTTTTATTAGTTTCACTTTTTTTACGTTTTTATTTATCGAAATGAAAAATGAAATAATTATTTGCGAGTTGAGCTCGCATTTCGTGTTCACTTGCCGAATGAAAGTCGCTTTGATTCATCGCGACTCGATTCGTAATCCTTATAAATGACAATTAATCAATTCGAAGCTAAAGAAACGTCTGCAAATGAATGCAGAATGCACTCGTATTCGTCGTTGTGTGCACACAGAGCACACATTTAATTCAGTAATTCATTGCGAAAGCAAAAAAGTTTCGCTTCATTTTTTACTCAATCGAAATCTGGGCTTGAAAATATTGCAACGAATCCATTTGTAGCCATTTGTATAATGCAGAGACCATTAAAATTACGCTTTCAATTCATTTGGTCGCCAAAAAATGAATTACGTCGTCGAGAAATCATAGAAATGTATCGCTCGCTACCCATGCTGTTCATGTACACTGTCTTCGAGTGCAATCTGTTTACCACTTATTTGCACGGTGCGTTACAATAATTGTAAACTTTGCGAGCGAAATACACTTTCGCTGATAATTAAGCAATAAATTAGTTCGTGAAGAGGCGGAAGGCGACAGTCGCATAATTTTCATGTTCAAAAGTGAAATACACTGTCACTGCTAATCGCGATTTACAAATTGATGTAAACCATTTTCGCCGAGTTTTCATGTAGAATCGTAATCGTAATGAAATACACTTTTCGCTCAGAATTCATAATTTCACTTGCATCACTTTTTTTATGTTCTACTTTTTTTCTAAGTGCTTTTCGAAAAAATAATAATGGCTTTTTTTAAAGATTAATTTGCTTTTAGGTCAATGGTTAAGAATATTACTTGCAAAAAATGTGCATCCTTCTCGTAAAAAATGAATTACACGTCTTTTCTCGCTTTTATCTGCGTTGTATCGCTTTTATCCACGAATCTTCTTCAAGTTTTCGCATTCAATTCATATTTAAATTATAATAAACGAACCAAATTCGGCGTCCAAATTTATACTGCTTTTTGTGAGCTCATTTTATTGACAGTCTCTTGAAAACGAAGATTTACGGCAAACGGATTCCTCTTTTTTTCACTTTTTACGCAAAAACAGAAGATGAAGAAAAAGAAGCGCAACACACACACGAATGATGAGTGATGCGAGAGATGCGATGGATTCGGAGGCAGGCAGCGAAACAGCGAAAAGGGTTGCTTTATTTTCACAGTTACAAGTATTTCACATGAATTATGCAACAATAACCCATTTTGTTTCGAATTCGACACGAAATGAGTGTGCACTGCATTGCGAGCATTATCATCACTGGTTCCGCAAAGCCGAATGGATCGCGATGTCATTTCGAGTCATTGTTTTTTTATGCGTATTAATATACGTTTCAAACAACGAAAATAGAGGTTATATAATGTTACATAATGTCGTTTCCAAGTATTTCAACGTTCGCCGAGCATTCGGTACGCAAATTGTTTTCCCTGTCGTTTCGATCTGAGTTTCGATTTCGTTCGACGCGTTCGCATTTATAAAATACACTTTTTTGAACACTGCTTTTTCTCGTCTCTTCGATTCCACAACAAAAAAAGTTATTTCAAAGCAAAATCTTGTTTCACTGCATCTTCTTTTTTCCATTCTTTAAATGTTTAAAATAAAAACTGTCACAAAATTCAAATTAAAGTGCCAACCAAAGTTCACCGTTTCTGCAAAATGTTTGCATAAAACTTTGTTCATTCTAAATTCAAACATTTCAAACGTTCGATAATAATTCAATTTCAACGATTTCAAACTGTTTTTGATGTCTTTAGGTTTTGAGGTACGCTCTGCTTTTCTTTTACTCTCTTTTACTCACAATGTTAACGGTTTACTGTTATGGTACATTAATTGGACACTTTTTGAGTAATTCAAGTTTAATGAATGAAACAACGACGAAACAATCAGTGATCGATTGCGTCGCACATGCACTGGTCAGCATTTCGAAAGCTGGGCGTAATTGTTGAGGTCAGTGGCGAAAGAATGTTCCTACTGACTGTTGGTTCGCATTTCGCTTCTTTGTTCAATTCGTTCCCTGAAATATTTTCTGGCGTCGAATTGAAAAACGCGGTAATTTATTGTAATCGTTGGAGCTTTAATCGAATTACAGCACATTTTTCTTCTCCTCTTTTCGTAAATAGTGGCGATAAAAACAAAGTTTTGTGGACATTTCGAGAAACAACGATTCGGTGACAAATATTTCAAAAATGAGAATTATTCGCTTGTGGAGAAAAGCAGTGAATTTCGATGCATTGCCATTAATTTCGTTTCAAACAACAAATTACAGCAACACACTTAAATGGCGAACAATTTGGTTTGCATTTTGTTGGCTGGCAGTCACTTATCGACAAATTGCGATCCATTTTCTCTTCTGTTTTCTAATCGAATCATTGAAACATTGAGAGTCAACGATACATTTGTCACAATTAAACACACACTGACGCAAATTCGATTATATTAAGATTTTGCGAGAAATCGCTTCTGAGAACAAATGCCGCAGACATTGAGAAGAGAAGAGAAAGTGATTTGCATGCGATCGATCGATTCGATGTGTTTTAAATGTCTTCGAAAAGTTCAGCGAAAAGGCATTGATAGCGATTTGAATTTAATTTCGATACTTTTGTGAAAGTATTCATTTCGACGGCTTTTGTTAGGACGAAGAACACAATTTTTTGAAAGCCGAAAACGATAAAAGCGATGTTCTTTGAATGCGAACGATTCACTCCCACTAAAAGAAAGTGTATTTCGTTTTCTACGCGCTTTGCGAGTATTAAATTTAGAAGAGAACGTAAAAATTTATGAATATTTAAAATATGTATTCGAAATGTCAGTGAAAGGCAGGAATTTCTTGAAAGCGAATACACGAGATGATCTCAGTGCAACGGTTATGCATATCATACATATTTCTGCTCACTTTATGCTGGTGAACGATAACAACAATATTCTTCGGTGTGCGTTGAAATGAAAGCCAATCGAAACTGTTTTATTTATGCAAATAAAGTACATGTGTGTGAGTGTGTGTTCACTTTGCAAACAACACTTTGATTCAAAAAATTAATTAAGTTCGCCTTTGAAATTGGAGACTACTACTATTCCTGCAAGTTACATTTGAAAAAAGTAATTTGCTGTGAAATAAAGGCAAAACTGGTGAAATTCGAGACTTATTCATTTTCAAGCTTCTTTTTGTGTTTACTTTTTTTGTGCTCAGAAACAATTTGAGTGCAAAACGAAATTAAAATTCACGAATTTAATTAATCTCAATTCGCCTGTTTTCGGTGTAAAATATGAATTTACGACTAAAATTTACAGATTATTGTTATTTCGAGCAGAAAAGAAGTTTGTTTTGTAGTTGGTTGTATGTATTTTGGAAATGCATAATTCGTGATGAAATAATCGCGTTTTAAAAGTGTGTTCACGTTTCGTTGTTCATTGAAAAATAGTTTTGATTCGCGAATCGCGATTCGATTCGCTTTAGAACCTTAGAACACTGAGCAAAGAATGTTTTTAGAAGCCAGTGAAGGCGAGTGCACAACAAAAAAGCAGCGAAATGTTGTTCACTTAAAAAGCAAATTTTTCGAATACAACGCCTCGTCGTTAAAACAAACTTTTTAAAAGACTGCGAGGTTTGTTTTGTTATGTTCTGAAGACCACCACAGAGTTGACGATTTTTTGATGGCAACCAGAACTGTGTTATCAACGAAGTGTCCGCGAAAAGTTTTGCGTTTCAAAAATTGTGAACGTTGACGATTTGAATGCACAGTTTGATTGAAGCGATTCCTGGAGCGATCAAACGAAACATCAAAATTTAGTTTTCGTTGGCGGACTGCGTTTGAAAAGACCGTTTTTCAAACTTATTTTTGATGCATGCTTCGAGATTCGAGATTAACCGAAATCTGCGGCCGAACATTAGACACTTGTAATCGCCTTTAACTGATGCTTCACTCGATTAAATCTTACGTTTTTGCGCGTTGCTGAACTTGCAGTCAATAAAGGAAAGCAGAAATAGTCGCAAAAATGACAAAATTACCATAGAATGCAGAGCGCAAAGTTTGCCGATTGACAGCCGCAATTTCGGCAAAAAATGTTCGAATCGCTTCATTTCTCGCTTAAATTGCTTCACTTCAATTCTCGAGCAGTGATCGCTTGCGCTTAAATCTTTGTGCAATAAAAACAAACAACAATTTTGTGAACGTTAACTTAAATTAAGGATCTCGGGATTTATTTCCTTCCATGTTTTTATGAAAGTTACGTTTTTGTATTTAACTTGGCCGCCAGTGAAACGATGAGTAAATCTGCGTCGTTCGCTGTTCACTTGCAGCGTTTTGTCTAAACTCTGCGAAACACAACATGCAACGTTTGCCGTTGAAGCAGCTTTTCGGGCAGAAAAGTCTTTGAGAACCGATTTCGGTTTGACTTCGTTTCGCAAACACACACACTGCTAATGTTTGCCGTTTTTGACAGCGGCATTGCATCGAAATCTCAATTTTTTGTTCGCCAGTTCCTTCGGCGAACAAAGTAAATATTGGACACAAAAAAGAGCAGAAAATTATTAACACGCGATTAGAAAGCAGTGTTCGCGTAAAATGAGAACTTTATTGAAGCAGTTGTAGTCGTGGTTTATTTTTGCTTGTTTATTACAACAGTTGTGAATCAAGCGAAATGTGTCCACGCACAGTTCATAGCCGCATTTTGTGAACACATTTTGTATTACACAACATTTCGCAGATATTCCTATTATTACTGTGTAACAGACGTTGTAAATGCGACGTGTTTCGAAGTGAATGCAGCTGAAAAGAAAAGCGAAATATTGTCTATAAATGCGTTAACAAATTAAAATGAGTAATAATGAAATTAGTGAGCGCTTCATTAGCATTCGTCGCGTCAATGTTATAATTAATTAATCGATTTTATAATTAGAGACTCAAGGGCGACGCCTTCAACTTCTCATCAAATATGATATCGACTCGAAATGCAGTAATCGAAGGGTCAACGGTGCATTACTGGAGGCGTCATTGGCAGCGATGTTCGCGGGCAGTGGTCCTCATTCGATGGCTTAATTAAGCAAATTTCTCGGAGCACACGTTTACAATGATTGCTTTCGCGAGTCGCTGTGCATTTCAAAACGCAACCATTATTTGCTTAAACAAGTAAAGAAGTGTACAAAAGTGTTGGAAGTGCTCGAGTGCTGCTGCTGAACTGCACAAGTGGTGAATCGATGCTTGCAAAACAGAGAAGAGTGTCGACGAAAGTTTCGAGTGCCGTTCGTTCGAATACTACTCGCTGCTCAAACAAATTCAAAGTTTGTGCGACCATAAATCAACCGCAGTTTCGACCGCAAAAGTGTGCTGCGCTTTTCGCGAAGTAAACATTGCGGCCACAAAACTCAATGAAAACATTATTATTTAATTCGTGAGCCAAAAAATTTCCATCAATTTTTCGAAATCCAAGCGAACGTTAAACACACACTGAACATACTGAACATACACACACCACACTCACTCGCATGCACACTGTATATGAATGTGTTCACCGTTTTTGTTTGTTATTCTTGCGCTTCATTTCAACTAAACTAAAATATTATTATTAACGTATTTTGGCCTCTCTTTCACAGCAAACACACGAAATTAAAGTGAAACGCGGCTAATTTTAAATAATCACAACATTCGATGCAAAGAATAATCCGTTTATTGCCGAGTTCTGTAAACAGTGTTCCACACTCCGCAAATCGATCACATGCATTCACATCACATCACACTGTTGTTATGCAATCGCTGTGAAATCATAATCGATACGTGCAAACATTACTCGCGAGGATTGTTAACCAAGCATCTCAAGAAACACACACATACACACAAAACTTTAACGACATTGCAAACTTTTTACAATTACACTTCGATCGTTTTTACACATTTTATTTCGTTCATTGAATCTTGTTGCATTTTTCTTTCTATTCGCTTCACTTTTCGGCGAATTAAGTTCGCAACACAAACAATCTAAATTATACAGTAAAGTGTATTGCAAAGTTAAAAGTTCAAATTTAACAAACAAACAAACAGTAAACAGTGAATTTAATTCAATTCAATTAACGAAGAGGACAATTGTTGTACAGTACAATTGTAGAGTGTTCACGTTGATGTTGATGTTGATATTTATGTTGACGTTAATATTAACATTTTGTTAATTTTCGTTTTTCTCTGTTTAACATTAAATAATGCATCCAAAAGCGTATTAAAAATGGTTTCTTTTAAACCTTTTTGTGCACTCATTTAAAATGCTTATAAATTATTTAAACTTCGTTTTTAATCTGTTTTATTACGCTTTAATTAAAAGGTAATTTCGTTATATTCTTTTGCGTTATAAACTTCGCTTGCGACACACAAAAGCTGTTTCCTAAAGTCAACCTCGGCACGCACGTATTTCATAGCTGAAAAAAATATTAATTTAAAATTTTTTTAATTCACTGCTCAAAAGAGAAATCTTTTTTAATTACGTTTTTTAAAGTCTTCATTGAAGTGAGTAAAAATTGAATACTTTTTGCGTTGCTTTGTGTTACACTTCAATAGTTGCAATGAAATGAAATCGAAATGTGTTTGTTGTGTGTGTGTGTGAGCCGCGATGTAAAAAGTTTTAAATTGAATAATAATCATTTTCACATTGAATTTTGAATTTTGAAAAGTTACAGCACATCAACTGATAACAGTGTTTCAAAATGAATCTGTTATTCTTTAACCGAAAATAACAGTGAAACGAATGAGACGTTTTGATGAGTCGCTGTAGAATTTCACTTTTTACAGTACAATGAAGACAATAATAACAGTAACAAGTTAATTCATAGCTCAATTAAGACTCCATGGAAACAAATTACTCTTATTCTGGTCGCATGTGTACAAACAATTTATTGTTCGCATTGGTGGCCATTGTTTTAATTAAAAATTCTTTACGGGATAATTTTGTTACTTTAAAGCACATGCATCGAATAATCGAGAGAAGTTGAACTGAAGCAACCCTTCGAGATTAAATGAAAATTAAATAAAAAAGTTTAATTTTAATTAAAGCAGCAACGAATGCATTGCGAAGCAGCAAAGAGCAAAGGACGACGAACTTTGTGTGACCTTTTGCAGTGGATAAGATTTGAAGCGATGTCCATCTGAACGTGACATCTCACGTTTTCAACTGTGATCTTTGCTTTTCTCGCAAATCCATCACACAAATCTGAGTTTAAATAAAGCGCAGTTTATATAAATTAAGTGTTCACTGTTCGCAGTGTAAATGACACACGCAAACAGCGCATTTTCGAACGAATCTCGAAGATTTGTGAACTCAATGCTGCGTTTAGTTGCGTAATTAAATTTGCGACCGAATTCAGTTGTCGAGAAATTGAGACTCATATCTCAAACCTCTTCTGCGAACTTAATTTTGCGTTGCATAATTGAATTACGCTTTTCTTTGGTAGATGTTTATACTTGTTTTTTAAGCATAACTTCGATTACTGTGTAAATAATGGTTAAATTGAGAATACATGCTTGTGTATATATTTTTAATTTTGAGCACCACAAAAGCGTCACCGCAACAATGCCAAGGATAAGCGTTATTAGATTATACGTCAACAGTATTCAAGCGAAACTGTAATCTCCGAGAAAAGCGTCGCAAAATTTAATAAAACAGATGACATTTTTGTTGCTTCGGAACGACTCTTCGTTGCCAAACTTGAAGTCAGTGATCAAAATTTATTTGTCGAGTGCAAAGCGAAGCAACTCTTACTCTCGAAAAAAATGGAAAGCTCGAGTTTTGAGACTGCAGTTTAAGTTCACAACAGTTCCGAGAAAATTCTTGTGCAAAAAATCTCATAAAGTAGGCTCTTGTTTGCGAATACTTTCGACTGAAAATATGAAAGTTTTCGACTGCTTTATTCCGTGTTCCCTCTTATTTTTATTCCTTGTTTGACATACATTTCTATTGGCATTTATATTTTCAAATGTTTATTATATGGAAAGTATCTGCTTTTAAATTTTATAGTTGATAGCACACTACAATGCATAGTATTTTGTGTTTCGTTGCAATATTCATTTCAATTTCAATATTAAAAAGGCAAAGTTTGTGAAACGGCGAAACAACAACAAAAAGACAACATTGCTGCAAAAGTTCATATGTTTTTATCTGGAGAAAAGTTACGAAACGTTCACTTTAAATATGAGTGATTTTGAATGAATAATGTTCTGCAAATTGTGCTCGAATCGTTTCTCGGAGCATTAATCAGGCAATAATTTTGGTTCGAAAATGATTTTTGAAATACACAGCAAACATTGGCGCATCAACAACATGGCAACAAGCAAGCATCGTTCGAAGCGAAGATTGATGACAGACTAATAACAACATTGCAGCCAGTTTTACTTTCAATATGCTAACCAATTTTCAATAAACGGAACTAATTATAATTAAGCAGGCAAAGACGTTATGAATGAATGACGTCGCAGTTGCAATTTTTTGCATTAATCAGTGAAGCGTTTTAACGATCGCACAAATCAAGAAAAGTTGCATTCGCAGCGAAAGCAATTAATCAAATAACCGAAAAAATATTTCACATTAATTATACATCAAATAAAATGTCAATTTTATAAACATATGTAATTTACGCCACAGAAATGTTTTTTCAGTTTCATGATTAATTGAGGCACGCAGCACAGAAGACGAACGTAATTTTGTTTTATCGATGTGCCCAGCGCGATCCATATCACATTGCAACTCGATGTTTGCGCTCAAGTAAACTTATGTTATAACTTGATACATTCTCGCTTGCATACATGCATCGATTTACTTTTAATTTTTGGGCGTTTGTTGCTTATTTTGAAGTAAAAAACATAAAAAACGAAAAAGTAAGCAAACTTTGCGAACATTATTTGAAAAGTATTGCAGATTTGGTTTCAGTGATCACTGATCACGTATTGCAATTTAAATTATTAATGCGTTTTTTAAGGAAACTTTTGCAAAATTTTAAAAAACATTTTGAATATTTGTGCAACTTGCAATAATGAAAGCTAAACGAAAAGATAACTTGATGAACTCGCAATTATCCGCAATCTTCGACATTTATTCGAAAAACAAATATTGCATTAAAAAGTAAAACGGCCAACAATCAGTCAACGTCATTAATTTACGTGTGTTCACGTTTATTTGTGTAATTTGTTTGAAAAGATGAATGAATTACGATCTTGAACATTTAATGAGACGAGAAAATGTTCGTTCTCGTTTCATTTCATGTATTCTTGTTGTCTTAAGAATCAAAATTTTTTGAAGTTATTTCGCGTTTTGAAAGCAAGAATTTAAATGTCAGTCAAATGAAGTAAAAAAAGAGATTGCAGACATTAATTTAGATCAAACTTTTGTTACAAACTTTACTCTCCTTTTTTCGTGTTCCAAAACTGTAGTGTTACTTATTTTTTGTGCCTGGAAACAAAGAAGAAAGTTAATGCATTTTTGATTATATATATTATGCAACAGCATAAAATCAAATTATTGTTCGTTGCGCTTAAAAAACAGTGTTTCACAGTGTGTTTGGTCAGTGTTCTCGCAAAAAGCACACAAAAACGTTTTTCTTCTTCTCGTTCTTTGCAAGCGAAAATTAAGCGACACTAAATCGGCAAATAATAAGCGTGAAGACGTAAAAAATTATTCGCATTTCTTTGCTTTTGTGTTTGAATTAAATATGAACTGTTCTCGTCGATCGCAGCAGCAACAACAACATCAGTTGCAACAACCTCATCCTTAAGCATCAGTTCGCATCTTTGCATCAATTTTGCCTTTCCACACTTTTCGCAATCCGCTTCGATTCTTTCAATATTTAATTATATTTATTGTATTCCTTTTGTGTGCCTGCTTACATTTGTTGATACATTTGTTGTCGTTTACTTAAAAAAAGATCACGTATTGTTTGTTGTTCGATTCGCATTCGAAAGCAAATTGTTTTTTGCAGTTGAAATCTGCTTCGACAATCAGTTACTGCTTCGCTTCGAATAGAATCCACTGTTTTACATTTTGCTTCGTGTTCTCAATTTTTACGTGAAATACATTTCGTTCAATTTCAAATACAACTTTCAGACAAATTACGCCAACAACAACAACTTTTTCGAGTACACATTGCAAAACAGTGTTTTAAATCAGTGAATTAGAGATACTCGCAAAATAAAAGCAAAAAAGTTGTTTAAAATTTTAAAATCTCGCGAAACAAAGAATAATAAAATTAAACATTACAACTCGTAAAGAATGCATTATATTTATTTATGCGAATTGCTGCTTTTTTCGTACATACAAAGTAATCGAATATACAAAACGTTTTGTCTAGTAACATAATAATAAAGTGCATTTAAAATATGCTTTATTTAAAATGCTTTGCAGGCATGTTTCATTTTATTTTTAATGTACTTGTTTGAAGATGCTTCGCTTTCAATGAATTTCTCAGTGAATTACAAAAACTGATGAATACAATTTCATCGAGAACTTGAAACATAAAATGGCGATGAATTGTGTGCTTTCAGCTTAAGCTTATAACTTTCGATTTTGACTAAACATCAGAAATGTTTTGTTCATCAACAGCGTGTGTGTATGTGTTCTGTTCTGTTCTCTTGTATTGTCACTGATCTCTTGAAAGGATGCAAAGAAGAAGCGTTTCATTCGTGATTGGATCATCGGATGAGAATAAAGGAGATTAAATGCGTGTGTGTCTGCGTAGCAACCGCTAAGAGATGCTGAGGTGAACCGAGTGCACACAAACAAACGCATCATTTCGTAATCGAATCGGCAATGCATCGCTTATCGTTTGCCACTGTTATCGCAAATGTATCTGCAGTGTATCATCGAAAAGGGTTCACAAACAAACAGAATTCAGGCGACTGTTTGAATGACGGCTGAAGTGGCGCAAAGTACTCAAGAATACAACATTATGTCTGAAGACGCTTTCAACCCATTTCGCGCTTATTTTTCACTGCCAACGATTGTCATTGCGACGAATACTCGTTACAATTCTCGTTGAATAAGTGTTGTTTGCTGTCCATTCGAAATGCGACACAAATTTATATGAAATGCGTCCGCTTGGATGAATGAGGCGAACATTTTCAAGCATTGCTGTACACGACATTATTTTAAAACACATAAATCATTGAACAACAGAGACTATAAAAAGTGTATATGCGACACATTTTTTTCTGCGAAACAACATTTAATCGAAATGTTGTCAAGTTGAGTGCAACTCAATTGAAGTTTTGATGAAATGCACGCAAAACGAAAATTTTCTTTTGTTGCGTTTCATGCACAAAGAAACTGTTTTTATAAACGAATATGAAAAGAGCATTAATTAAAGATTTGAAGAAGATAAAAATGTAAAGACATATCGAATGAAACTCACCGTTTAAATTAAAATTAAATTTATTTCGTTGAATTCTTTGTAAGAGTTTCAGTTTTCAGATGAATTCATCGCAGAAAAAGAAAGCAAAGAACACTTTTTTGCAAACTTGGAAATAATAATAAAAAAAGTTTTTGCGAATAAAAGTAAATGAATGTGTATAAATTTGAATGCAAACTGCAAATATTTCCGTGAAAATGTGTTGAAGAAATTAATGAAATGAGTAGAAAATATAGAAATGCAAGAAACATTGGCATTCGTCGTTATTCATTGTAAGCTTCTTGTGATCGCAGTTTGCATGTAAACGCGAGTAAACTAATTGTTTACTGCGGCAAAAGTTTGCAGGAAATTTGCACATTTCAACAAAACTGCAATAAAAACAGAGTCTATGGGAAATTTGCACATTTATTTCGGTGATAAAACAACACTTGAAGTGACGTGAAAGTAAGGAGCTGTGTAAATGAATTTCCGCCATTTCGATCGTTGTGTCGATTGTAATGGCAACAAACGCATTATGCAAGACACACACGCGATGCAAGAAGTGTACATCGCTTATATTGCAGTTGCAGTCACTCTGCAACCCATTCAATTTTATGTGCATTGCATTGCGCTTCTTTTCGCAATTTGTTGCTCGCAATTTCATTTCTATTCACAACAAAATGTCGCGAACAAATTTCTGCGAGAAAATGCATCGTATCAATGCCTGCTGAATTTAAGTGCAATTATTCATCGAGATGAAAAAAACGTTGACACTGAATGACAGCCGAATTCGTATTCGTCTGCGAATTATTGTGAACTGTAATTAATCAATTATAATTGTGTTTCTATTCTCAGTAATCAGACATAGAAATAAAACAGTGCAGCTAGTCCCGAATGAATTCGGTGTTGCAAATGAATTTATTTTTTCATCAAAAATGATGTATTCGTCGAAAGAAACGAATGATTTATTGCCAGCAATTCGTTACATTTGTTTCGCAACAAAAATTATGCTTTTTGTTAAACTTTTTACTCTACTTTTCGAAAGGGTTAATGTGTGCAACGACGTCTACGTTACTTTTCATCCTTTAACGATGGAATCAGAAACGAAATAATGTGAAAGAGAAATGTTAAAACATTCAAAGTTCAATTTAAAGTTTTCGTTGCAAAAGTGAATGAATGAATTCGTAACTGAATTGAGAACAGCAAAAGTATATTTCAGTAAACGTATTCAACGCAGCATATACAAGTGAAAGTGCATCAGACTGCGAATGTGTGCAGATGTGCAATGTGAACCATAATTTGAGTTCACTAACAAAAAAGCACATTTTCATTTGATTTCATTGCGAAGCATTTGTAAATCTCGTAATTTTCTCATAAAATTGAAAAGAAATGTAATTGCGTTGCGAATCAATGTTCAAACAGCGAATCACTTGAATTGTGTGAAATAAAGAAGTCGTGAAACGCATGCATAGCAAGATGAATCAGAGGTTCGTGTGTGTGGGTGGTTTTCGCTATTCACTTTCACTGCTAATTGAATCCATAAATTAAGATTTATTCTCATCTAATTTCAGTTCGCAATTCTTTACAACAATCATTTGTGTTACAAATTAGTTTCGCTTTCAGTGAAAGTTTTTCGAAATTAATGCGAATCGTTGCGTTTTTTAAAAGAGCACCAATTTCGAGAAAAACGAAAAAACTAGAAATGAATTGTATAATGCTGTGAAACGACGACAATTTCAAACGTTTTTCGTTTTCCAATTGAAAAACAGCGATCGAAAGTGAAAAGCGTTTTGTTGGCGAAATATTCGCGACGCGAAATGTTGTTCGTTGACAGTAAACGTGACGGACCACAAATGACCAGCAATGCGTTGCAATGTTCACTGTTCTCTGTTCAATGTTTGCTGGCGAAAAAGAAGCGCACTTTACAACAGTTAGGTACTCACAATTTAATCTATTTTCGCCAGCAAAAATGTTCTCCTCTTTGGTCGCAAAAATGAAAATATAAAAATGATTTTCAGTTTTGCGTTTTCTCTTCTCTTCAGCTCGTCATTTAAAGAGCGATGTGATCAGTAAATCTAATAAAGCGTGAAGCGCTTCATTTTCAAATATTATATATTATATATATTTTCACACTTCACACGAACAAAATAAAGTTCAAATTTAAAGCGAATTTATGGTTTTCGAGGAGACATTTATTTGGCTGCAAAAAAACATGAATTTCAATAATGACTCGAAAATGAATTAACATAACTCATAACTAACTTTAACGTTCTTCGAACTTCTTAAAAAGCGAAGCGTAATTATCTGCGAGAAGAAGTTTGTACCAAAGAACACTTTGTTCGCAGCTCTTCATTCACTTTTGCGTCAAAGAATACCGAAATATTCATATTCATATTAAATACTAAAAATATTTGTCTCAAAAGGCACAACAGTTGAAGCGATTGTTGTTTGCGTTGTTCACGTGTTTACTGGCACCGAGAAAATGAATTATTTAAGAAATATGCGGTAAAAAATTAATCTCCGAGAAAAGAGGAGAATTTATTACATAAAGAAGAACGCAGCGAGTAATAATCAATGGTAACGTAATGATGTCCAAAAAATATTTCGCTTCAATGCAATTACTGTTCAAAAGTTACAACGAAATTTGATTAGTTTAAAGCGTAACACACAAAATGTTCGTAATTTGTGTTCACTTAAGGAATGATGAAAAAACGCAATAATCTTTTTAAAATGTTGCACACAATTTTTTCACGTTTCTTTTTTATCCAAAATTCAAAAATATTTGCAGCTTGCTCAGAAGAAAAAGTAAAAAACTTTTTTGCTTCAACTTTTTCTTCACTTCACTGTTGTTTCAAAGCAAAAATTCTGCGAACGTTTTGTTGTTGTGCCACTGTGACCACAATTCAACTGTAATGTGTCACTTGAATCCTCTTCGATGTGTGTTCGCATACAAACTGTTCACAAAACAAGCATTTCGAAGCCTGTGAAGCTGTTGAAACGACGACAAGTTTGGCAAACAAAACGTGGAGAATGCAAGAAACGACACTTTTCAAGAAAAAATGAATTTATTTTGGTCGCTTCGGGCGTTTATATGCTTCCTATTTTTCAGAATTATTGTCCGACTGACAATTTATTGCGCGAAAAGTGAACGCAGTTTTAACCGAGAAGCAACGTTTCTTTAACAACAAAACTTTGCTTTACTTCAAAGCATCCTTTGGAAATCAGTTTAGCTTCATCCAAATATGCTTTACTTTTCGTCCGTTGTTGTGTTTGTCATCCGTTTCCCAATTCAATAAAATCTGTGAAATCCATTTCAACAGTACCCAAAGATTCCATAAAGGTTAATAAAATAAGTTTGTTTCGCATTGTTTTTGCAAGAGACAACATTGCGTGAATGAAAACATTGAATGAATCAAATAAAGGCTGAAAGTGATGCTTGTAAATCGCAGATGCAATTGCATCTCAGTTGCTCTCTATTTTCATTGCGAGAAAAACATTTCCATTTCTTCGTCGTTGTCAAGAAGCGGTGAGAATTAAAGCTTCACAACGTTCGTTCGAATCGCAACTGTAATAAAGAGTGTGTGATTCACGAGCAGCAAATCCATGGGTACACAGACCAGGGTACACAGGATGTGCTCGACTGACACTAATGCCCTCCGGGAGCGTAAAGAACGTTGGCGAACATGCCTGCTATTATTGAAACATACGCAATGTTTTTGTTCATTGTGTGTTCGTATTAAAAAAGTGACACAGTAATCCCATAAAGTTTGGCGTGCACACATGCCACCTATTCCTGTTCGTCTCTGTAGTATTGTTTTAAAATTGTAGAGATTCATTTTAGGTCTCATATTCGCTGCGCCCCGAAAACGAGTTTAAATAAATGAAAGGAAATAATAATAAGAAAAGTGTCGGTCGTTTGCCTACGAAATTGTTCGCAGGCTGCGTTCATTCATTTATTTGCCGAAACTTAAGTGACTCTCATTTCGAATCGTTTCAACAGTGTTCACTGACTGCGAGCCATTATTGACGCGAATATTGCGACCGAAGCTGCTTTGCACACACAAAACGAGCCAAGAATACATTTCTACGGAGAAGCGTCACATCCGAATAACTATGTTATTGTGATTTATATACTCGTGTATTTGTTCGTCGAAACAGTGATCACCAATATTTGTGCGCGTTTATTGCGAACAACCGAAGCAATCGGCGAATCAGTGACCGCAGTAAACAATGCATTTACGCAATGAAATGCGAATGCGAATTAAACAAGTAAATTATGCTTTAATGTGTTCATAAATAACCGTTTGTGTGCGACAAAATGTTATTTATTCATATTTATGATTTCCCCTCTTTTCTTCGCTAAACCGTCAATTTCATAATTCTTAGAACATTGTGTAACTATAAACCGCAATTTGACAGAATAATGTTTAGTCTCGACTTGCAAGTTAGAAACTTGGAGCACACAAATTAAGCGCGCAGCGAATGAAAATTTTGTTTGCAAACACGTAACACAAAAAAGTTAATAAAAGGTTTTCTTGCGTTTTTATTAAAATTTAATGAAAAAACTTTTTTTTATAAAACCAATTACGGCCATAAAAGTGGCAAAACTATTATTAATATTTAATATTTGCGAAAATAAGTTAACTCTTTGAAAAGGAATCTATAAAAGCGATCGATATTAAAGCGGTTTGTCACCGACCGGCGGACACGTGCAGAACAAATTCATGTCTCCGAACTGATCGTCGATGCGTCCGACTGTCGGCCAAATCTTAGTCTCCGGATTTACGAACTTCTGTAAAAAACAAATGTCATCGGATTTAGCGGCATTCGTATTGCCATTTCGATTGGCAGTAACTTACAGCTGGAAATGCAGCCTCTTCTCTGCTGTAGCCTCGTTGCCAATCGCCGCAAATCACCGAACGCTGCGTGTGCGGCGCACACTGCAATTAACGACACAGTTATTCAATCGACACCTAAAACTGCGTGACTTAACTAACCTTGACGGGATTATTCACTTTATCGTAAATTCCGTCTTCGATTTTTCGTATTTCATTACGAATTGAAATCATCGCGTCGCAGAACCTATCCAATTCATCTTTGTCTTCGCTTTCCGTCGGTTCAATCATTAATGTGCCGCTTACAGGCCACGACACAGTCGGTGCGTGAAAGCCGTAATCTTGTAAACGCTTTGCGATGTCCATCGCTTCAATGTTTGATGTTTTCTTAAAGTCTCTAATGTCGAGGATAAATTCGTGCGCAACTAACCCGTGCGTTCCGCGATATAAGATGGAATAGTCGTTCTCTAATCTCTTTGCCATGTAGTTGGCATTCAAAATTGCGATTTCGGAACACTGTCGAAGACCGTTAGGACCCATCATTTTAATGTACGCCCAACTGATGGGTAAAATAGCGGCCGAACCCCACGGGGCCGCAGATACGCAGCCGAAACTCTGAGCAACAATATTTATTTCATCACCGACAATTGGGTGCGAGGGAAGGAATGGCGATAAATGCTTCTTCCTGCAAAATATAACGACTGTAAATTTAAGTGGACACACTAACTGTCGTTAACAGCTTTCGCAGTAAACTCGCTGCGTTCACAAACTGTTCACAGTTTTACAGACTCACAAAATAGTAATGTACTGCTTGTCGTTTGAATTAAAAGCTATGTAACTCTGATTTACAGACCATTTAAAGCATTCGCGCTAATTTTAGGAAAGAATTTGATGTCAACTTGGCTGTAAAGTGCACCGCTGCGCGTTAAAAATTACATTTATGGTATAAAGCATATTTTGATGTTCAATTCGAGAACATTGTCCGTTAATCATTTCACTGTGAATTGAGTGCTCGCATTCACAGCTTTTGAAACATTGGTCAGCAGATTGTGACCGCAAACGCAATCTGTCCTTATTTGTGTCCAAGTGAACGTGGCAAGTGAAGCGAACTGCAGTCAAATGCAGTGAATGATGCTGGTGAAAGGCATGAAAAGCAAAGCAGAAAATTCGAGGATTACACTGCAATGGGACCCATTCCTGGTCCTCCGCCGCCGTGAGGAATGCAGAACGTTTTATGCAAATTGAGATGGGAAACATCGCTGCCATAATCTCCTGGGCGACAAAGAGCCACTTGTGCATTCATGTTCGCCCCGTCCAAATACACTTGTGCCGAACCGTGACTGTGCACCAAATCACAGATTTCGGTTATATTCTCTTCGAAAACGCCGAAAGTTGATGGATAAGTGATCATAAGACACGCCACGTTGTTTGAGTGTTCCTCCAGCTGTAAATTCACGTTTTGCAAAAATTAAAGAGACACGTGAATTGATTACTTTATCGTGCAAGTGTTTCATGTCAATGCGACCATCCTTTGTTACCATTATAGGGTCCACTTGCATCCCCGCCATTTGAGCACTCGCGGGGTTTGTGCCGTGTGCCGACACCGGTATCAGACAAACCTAATAATGCACTCGTCAATTGATGTTCACATTAAACGAAAGGCTTTTCTTGTTCGCTGCTTTTGCGTGAGAATACAGTGAATAAAATTTGAAAATTGAATTGAACGCAATTTGTTCCATATTTTTGAATTTGAATTCACTGGTTCAAACAACACGAGTACAGAATACATGAAACATTCGCTTACGTTTCGATGTTCTTCTCCTCGACTTTTCAGGAAAGCTTTGATCGCACGAAGTCCAGCGTACTCTCCCTGAGCACCCGAATTCGGTTGGAACGAAACGTTGTCATAGCCCGTAATTTCACATAAATCATATTCGAGTTCATTCAACATTTGCTGGTAACCTTTCGCCTGAGAAGTTGGAATGAATGGATGCAATCCAGCGAACTGAGGCCAAGAACAGGCCAACATTTCCGTCGTTCCATTCAGTTTCATTGTACACGAACCCTATTATTGCAATCATTTCATTCATTTCTTTCAAAAAGTGTGTCAAAAGTACGTTACCAATGGAATCATCGAGTGTACCAAAGAAATATCCTTATTTTCTAGTTGTTTCATGTACCGAATTAGTTTCGTTTCGCTGTGGTATTTATTGAATACATGGTGATCTAAGAACACCGATTTTCTTTCAAGATTCGATGACAAGATTCCTTTGTTTTGAATTTGGTCACTTATTTGGTGAATGTCCTGCCAGTGTAATAAAGCGAACAATAATTTAGTGCAAAATGAAAGCAAAACTCACGTCTCCATCAGCATCGAAAATCCATAACAAATCGTTTACGTCTTTTTCAGTGACAGTTTCGTCCAAAGAAACGCCAACGTGTTTCCCATCGGGAAAGTAGCGTAAGTTTATAGCCTGACTTTCAGCTCTGCCCCTCAACCTTTTCTGATTCTTCACTTTCACTTTAATTGTGTCGAAAAATAGATTGTTGACAACTTTGTCGTCTCCTCTCGCCGAGATGCGATTTGCGAGAAACAATGCCTTTTCGTGCACAGACTTCGCTATATTTCGTAAACCCTCGGGTCCGTGGTATATGGCAAACATAGCACTCATATTCGCCAGCAGTGCTTGTGCGGTACATATGTTCGAAGTTGCTTTGTCACGTCTGATGTGCTGTTCACGCGTCTGCAGGGCCAGTCGCAGAGCCTGATTCCCAGCGGAATCTTTGGTAACTCCGACCACACGTCCCGGCATCATACGCGTTAAACTGTTGCGACAAGCCAGAAAAGCCGCATGCGGTCCTCCGTAATTAAGCGGGATTCCGAATCGTTGTGCAGTTCCGATTGTAATATCGCTTCCAAATTCACCAGGAGGTGTGATCATAGTACATGCAAGCAGGTCTGTTGCTACAATAACTGTACACTTTTGTTGCTTACACTGATTGACAAAATCAGTGTAATCTTTAACTTCACCATTGGTGTCGGGATATTGCAATAAAACACCGCAGTATTCTTCCAATTTGCGTCCATTGAGACCTACATTTTCTTGTTTTAAAAGAAGAAGTAATTTTAAGTGAGCATGAGTTTATTTTTACGCTTGTTTATGTTACCGTTGAATATATGAACATCAACGCCGATCGCATCTGCTCTTGTTTTCACGATTTCGATTGTTTGCGGATGTACTTCACTCGAACAGAGAAACTTTTTCCTCTGATTTCTGTGGTGTCTGCGAATTCGAATAATACATAAACATAAATGAGATGAAATCGATAATATACCGAAAACACATTTGCATCGCTTCCGCAGCTGCGGTTCCCTCGTCGAGTAAACTGGCGTTCGCCAATTCCATCGCAGTCAGTGAACAAATCATTGTTTGATAATTTAATAACGATTCTAGTCTTCCTTGTGCAATCTCTGCTTGATACGGAGTGTATTGTGTCGTCCAGCCTGCAGTCATTTGGTTACTTTTGATCTCTGTTTGCGGACCACCGGATTCAATTTATGATTTACCTGGGTTTTCAAATACATTTCTCATAATTGGTTGTGGTGTGTAACAGTTGTGATAACCCATTCCAATATATGACCGCCAATGGCTTTCATTATGATCTGCGATTGTTTTCAGGCGTCTGATTAATTCGCTCTCAGAGAGCGGTTGACTGAGCCTCAACGGACGCTTTACTCTTATATTCGCTGGTACAGTCGACGCGATAAACTCTTCCATTGACTGCAAAGCAAAGCAATAATAAAAAAGGAACAAAGTTTGCTTTCAGAAACACTTCACAAAACGTTGTATCGATTTATTTCATTTTGTGATTAATATGTTTTGTGAAATTGGAAAACACGAAAACACAATTCACCTTAAATCCCAAAGTATCGAGCATCGATGATCTTTCATTTTCATTCACTCCAATGTGACGTTTGATGAAACTGTCCGCTTTATAATCGCTGTATTGACTGCTGTAGCACACTCGGTGAACATTGCTTCTGCAAACAACACATTTTCGTAATAAATTTGCATTTCTTTTTATAATGCTTGAAAAATGTTGCATTTTGATTGAAAATAAATTTTAAACAAGCAAAGGTTTAACAATGAAAAAACAAAAATTCGAGCGTCAAATTGTTCGCAGTTTTTTGTGCAGACGACAACGTTGGTTCATTGAAGAGGAGATTAGATATCAGCAATCGAGTGCGTGCCCTTGTGTATTCCTGTTAATTATCTGTTGTGCACAAATTTGTATTCCATATTTGGCAATCAACGATCCCTTTGATCAGTGGTCTGAGGTTCGTTCGTCGAAAATCCATTTACTACTGCTTTCAACCGTTTTGTTTTTGTTTACACAGCTCTCCATCTCTTGATTTCATTGTCACTGAACTCTAATTTACGCAAAGCACAAAACCAATTTCAAACTGCTTTCTATTTATTGCGTTCTTCATTGCAAAATTGTTAAAAAGTCACACATTACACAAAAAAAGTGAACCGTGAAACTCTTACTTTCACACTTTATTAAGTTTCAAAAAATTAAGTAAGTATTATGATTTCTTCATGCACATTTCCATTGCATTACACCCGACATTGATTTTCCATTCAAAGTATAGTAAAAAAAGTTTCACACTTTATAATGCTTTATATAATATTTATTTTCTAACATCGATTGTGAGCTGATTTCGCAACACTTGAGATCAACATTCACTTCAAATCAGCTGTTTCTGCGTCAGATCTGATGACAATTATTGTTGCCAATTTATGGCATACGTTTACTGAATTCGTAATATTCTTATCACATTTCACTCGTTTGTCTCATTTATTGTCTCTGTTTTCAAAGTGTTTTGTTAAAAGCGTCGTATTTTCATAAATTACAAAAGAAATGAGTCGTTTTCACGAAAACAGTGTGAAAATCAGATTCGAGTGTCGTTTTTGTTACTTTGCAAAATTCACTGAAAATCACTGCAAAACGATCATCAAATGACACTTACAATGCTATGTCTATAACTCGACTCGAATACAGTTCATTTGAGATAAGCAAAACGAGCGATACTCGAATTGAAACTCGTTGGCAACAAAATATTCGTTGAAACAGTAAACGGTTAGAATAAAAGTTCAAAGATTAGTGTAATGCGAACGAAGAAGGAAGGAAATTTACTTTACAAGCTTTATTGGCCACTTAACGTCCGCATTTCATTCGATTGCGTTTAAATCACGGAAAGCTAATTGTGCATCACTTGAAGAACATCCCTCAATTAATATCAATAAGTAACGCAAAGAGGCCACTGATGGCCTGTTCGTTACTGCACTGGTCACACATTCGCCTTCGGTCAGCAAATACAGGCAAATAAAGAGTTACTCTCCTGAGAACTGACAGAAACATATTTAATGTTTCGCTGCTTGCAGATGCGAGTAATACAGTGACTCGCAACTGTGCACAGTTATAATGCAACAAAATGTATTGCAATTTGCAGTTTGGGTCATAAAGCAAAGTTCATCGCATCCTTCACACACACCGAGAAAATGTTTGCGTGCTTTACGATCGTCAGTCACGAGAACATTTATTGAATGATTGTTTATGAAATCATTATTAATGAAAATTGCGAGAAAAGTCGACGAGTGAAATGAAATTATTATATTTCATTGTTGTTACTTGAGAATGTCTTATTAAAATGTTCGTCAATTATTTTCGCTTTCAACGCAGTTTCGCAATATTGAAATGTGTGTTGCATTAAATATGAACGCGAATCGAAACTGCAAATGTTGTATACACAGTGTGTATAAGTGTGTGTGTGTGTGTGTGTGTGTGTGTGTATGTGTATGTGTAAACCTTTTCTTTGATTAATCTCTGGTTTCGGTGAACGCAGCCTGAAA
>NCKV01000048.1:0-31705 GCA_003675905.2 Leptotrombidium deliense
GTGAAAATATTCATTCGTTAATTTAATTTCAAATAAAAATTAATGCGTCAATCGTTAATGAATTAAATAAACTTCGAAACCTTTCTGTAGACACAAATTTTCATTTATTTATGTCGCTCATTAATTAACGGAATCTTAGAAATTTAAATGTTTAATTACGACACATATACAAATAATGTTAATTAACGAACTTTGGAATAAAATTTCAGCGTACAGTCTCGGCTAAAATGTCTTCATTTGTGACATATCTTTAGGTTACTTTTGTCGGTCTGAAATAGGAAATTTAATTAGCTAATTTTGTATCTACGATACTAAAATTTATGAGTTCAAAGTAAATTGCATTGCAATTGAATTTATTTTTTAAAGGTAAATAATTCGCTTGTTTGTCGGAATCCTTTTCGTTTGCAAAAATTGAACTAAGCTAGTCAAACCGAAAAGTCAACTTCAATAGACCCGTACTTTAATAATCATGTATACATTCTTATAACCGTTGTCGTCATGTTCGCAGTTTTTAATTTATTTCCTTTTCGAGTTAGCCTGCGAGCGATGAGAGCATTCGTCGTATGAATAATGAATAAACTCAATTATGATTGAAATAAGTTTCGAGCATTTCTGTCGAACATCGATGTAAGAAAATATTGAACTTTTATTTTTATTAACAGAGAAATGTTATTTCTTGAGAAGTACAAACAAACTGAACACTTGCAAAATGTTCGCAACCAAAATGGAAGCAGAATAACACATCCGTATGTGAATGCCCGGTTAGGTTGACGATAAAACTAGGGCCGTTTTTTATATTCGATCACAGGATGAGAAATTATTACGAAAAACAATTATGAACATAAGATCAGTTAATAAGAGCCGAGTGCGTTAATTTATCATTTCACAAATTACAGCAGGCGAAGTTAACTGTTCTCGTGGAACAAAAAACGTTTTGCGATCAGTATTCTCCAGTCTCATAACTCTCAGAACGACTGTCGTCGATGAACAAATTTGTTATCATAAAAAAGCGAAGCGAATCATCATTTTTACTAATTACACAATATAGATGCAAATTGGCGTAATATATAATGTTATATTATAATTTTGTTTGTGGTTCGTTAAACGGTGATTTTCAAGGCACACAAACGAGACGAATGCAATTGTAATGCTGATCCAAATTAAACTGGAGTTGTCTTTATTTGTCAAATATCACTGGACATCGATTTCATATGCTGCTCTGTAAGCGTGTCGATCATATTTGCCACGTTTATTTTCGCGTCGTTTAACTGTAAATTCGGGCTCGGATTGAAACCGCGATTTCCTAATGAGACGTGTACAGTGCCCGTAGTGGTCAACATTTGACCACCGGTCGTCTGGTAATTACCAAGCGACGGACTGATTGATTGTTGATTAATCCAATGCTGAACAACCATCGGTGTTGGCTGATTGGTTATCGTCAAGTCGTTCGGCAACTCTGCACCTTTTGGTTCGATGTACGAATTGTTCTCTAAAAACATGTGAGGTGAATGCAGACTTGAGTTCTTCGTCAAGCTTAACTCGTCGATTTTATTCTTAATGTTTTCGTCCTAATTAAGTGAATGAGAAGACAAAAAATTAGCGATCGACTTTTATGTTCGCGATAAGCAACCTGATAAGAACTGGTGCTTCGTTGCAAAGCATTCCTGCGTTCCTTGTCTCGCTGATAGAAAATACCGGCGAAAACCAATACATTGAGAATTAGCAATGAACAGCCAATTGCGATGGTTACACTTAAGGCAGTCGAATAATTCACTGGTGCCGTCACGGTGACCGATGAGTTGAGATTACTGTTGACACTGGCGTCTAAGGCACTTTGTTGATGCGAATCGTTCTCTTTGCCCGTTTTAGGAGCACTGGTCGTCAAATGTACACTTGTCTCATTCAGCGAACTGTTTGACTTTTCCAAGTTCTGAGGCGAGTCGATACTCGACTGAGTAGTCAAAAACTTGTTCGTGTATAAAGAACTCGTTGAAACAGTCATATCGCGCACAACACCGTCGTACGTAGCAAGCTGATCGTGATCACTGAGCAGGTGGTGATCAACTGTCGGAGAACCGGGAACGTGAAGTCTCGGAATCAATTGAACCCAATACGAGAGTCGATGAGCGTGATAGTGGTCCCTCACTTTCGGTTTCATAGCTACACGCAAAGGGTTAACGATTACGATTACAAACGAACGTAAAGCAACATATTCGACGAGCACATTCATTTATAATAATGAAACTCACTTATAGATAGATACTGTTGCTGTTGTTCTTCGTACTGCGGCCACGAAAGTTTCTCGAAACGATCGCGAGATTTACCGCTGCTTTTCTCATTTTTCTCCTTTTCTTCTTCTTTCGATAACGAATTCGAGTTCGGATCTCTTTTTTCATAGAAAAAAAATTTATTTCAAACAAAATAATTACTGAATGCGCACTAATTAGTGAATTGTGCGTAATTAACGATGAAATGTATTTTTGGTTAAAAAGAAAATCTCAAAGTTTGACTTCTATGAAATCGAGTTCAGAAACGAAACGAATTGAAGAGTAAAATTGAGGTGAAAAGTGACATTAAAATACATTACAGTTTTCGAAATTTAATTTCAAATTAAAGATCGAAACGTGAATACGAAGTGCAAATAAAGTGCGAATTTATTAGCAGTGTTCTCGTCTCGATCAAATACGAGAGAACGATGCGAGTAAGCAAAGTGAATACTGATGCAGAGTGAGATGCTAGTGCTTGAGCAACGTTTCGTTTCGCAATCGATTTTATGGATCGCGTACCGTACCCGTGTTTAACGAAATTACTCCAATAATTCATAACGGCCTCTGACAATGCAGACTCTTGCTTGGTGAACGTTTTACTGAAGAAACCCAATTGCATTCCTGACACTAATGGAGCGCCGAATGCGTACAGCAAATCTTCGCCGTGAATGCAACCTGAATACGCAATATTAATACATTACTTTTTGCTTCATGGTCGCTTTTGTCTCGAAAAATTTGTTCACATTTTTCTCACTGATTTATTGCGAAATGAATCACAGTGTAGTAATAATGTGAAACAATTTAATACTATTCTTGTCATACCCAATTTGGACGGAAAATCGCCTTCTTCGGTCGCGTACAGAAACGCGTACAAAAAAGTGTTCCTTTTTCTTCGCGAATGAAAAAGCGCGGCTCTGATAAGTGGACCGACAACGGTTGCATCACCGAGTGCATCGACCAGTGAGTCGAATATGGTGCTCGGATGCAGCGCCGATCTGCTCCAGTCGGTGTACTCGTTGCCAATTGTAAGATAGATCTCCTATTAAAGCGATCGCAAACAGAAGACACAGGAAAAGGAAAATCGAAAAAAGCATTAACGAACGTGAAAATAATGATGAGTACGGAGAATGAGATAGCGAGAGATTGCGAGCAGCGAGTGTCATTCTCATTCTTCGCTTGCACAGTCACTGTTAAACTGCAAACTTTTACTTACTTGCAAATGAAATGTGAACAAATTTCTAACCAAAGTTCGCAGAATGCGATCTCTGCGCGAAAGATCGATTCCGTGTTTCTCGTCGTGTATGTTAAAGTGATTGTAAGCCTCCGCTTTCGTGACTCCGAGTAACAGATCGTAAGTGCCGTACAGAGACCCTGCGTCAGCCATCACTAAATTCGGGTCATTCGGCACAACGACGCCGTCGACAGTCGGACCGAACGCAGTTAAATGAGTCGGAACTTTAAAATCAACCGAAATCAATTCTTTAACACTTTTTTGACGCAAACATTCGACTATTTGCGAATTGCGTTCCCAGTTATCAGGACATCCAACTTTTTTGGCCAATTGCCTAGTGTAGCGAATCGAATCGGTCGCCATAGAGGCTGGTCCAAGTGCACTGCCACTTTGCATTATTGCGCGATGAAACAGACCTGAGAACAAACAGCAAACATTGCAAAAGCAATAATTAATCGTCGAAAAGCATCGCAATCAATCGATCGAAGGATGCGTGCAACCAATTCTTTGTATAACAAGAGAAACGAAGAAAAGAAAAGAAAATAATTTCGAGTGTTTGTGTGTGTGTGCTTGTGCTTCATTCAACTTCCATTTTTAATCAATTAATGCTATGATAAATACGAAAATGCAATGAAATGTTCGATAGTGCTTCAATTCGTCGATGTTCTTAAATCTGTGGTCTTATTGAATATAACCTGCATTTGACTTGATATCAATCAATGCAATAAAAGCGTTGTTTATACTAACTAATAGTCGACTGTTATAATTCGATCGCTCAAGCAAAAGCACTTGAGAAGTACACTATTCTTCGTATGTAATATATAAACGTGTGTTCAGTTTGCAAGTGTTAACTTGGTTTGCACCTAAAAATAAGTGGAATCCATTTTCTCTTAGAAAAGAGAGCGTCTATTATTAATCATATAAAGATGACTTAAAAGCAATTTATTGACTCAATAAGAAACTTCCTCTTTGTCAGAGACAGTTATAGATTTTCTCATTTATTCAGTGATTGATTCGAGCCGAAAAGTGCAGCCACTCTTTTCGCTTGCCAGAGAAAAATATAGCGAACAAAATATACTTTTTTTTATATTCTCTTCGCTTCGATTCGAAGGCGAATCGACGAGTAAAAAAGTATCGAAATATTTTTTCGAAACATGTTTTAAATCATCGCTAAAAATTAATGGTTGATTTAACGGCCAGAAAGGCAGGCATGAAAAAGGAAGCGAAACGCAGAGTAAATGTGACGCGATTCGTCTGACAAACCTTTAGCCATCGGCGAAAGCATCAATAGATTAACCGCACTCGCTCCGTATCCTTGTCCCATAACGGTTACATTACTAGCGTCGCCGCCAAATTCGTGTACATTCTCTTGAATCCAATGCAGTGCTGCAACTTGGTCCATTAGTCCGAAATTGCCCCTCGAAATGCCGTCCAAAGCGGGCAAGAATCCTATTAATCGAATCGAATCAATCAATCATTCATTTTTTAGCTTAGTGATAAGTCAATGCGCGGCAAAGGAAAATTTTTATTGCTTTTTCTCTCAGCTACACAAAAAGTATAAATAATCAACGATGAATTCTTTCTTTGAACATTTCGACAATGTTTCAGACGGAAGACAGCAGCATGCAGCATTTGCTGTGTGATGGCAATTTCAATTTCCCTGTTTTCTTTCGAATCGATTGCAAAACGCAAAGAACAGCTAACAAACGTTGTTTGTATTTAACGTCTTTTGCAAGATACACACATACATACGTTCAAGCTATATTCGCCATTTCGATGTTTAATTAAACGGCAACTTTGCTGAATTATTAAAGAGACGCATTCATGCGAAATAAGATTCAAAGCTTCTTATTCTTCACAATTAAAGTGAGAAAGTGTAATTAATTAGGAAAGTAGAGTTGTTTGTACTCTACTTTGTATTCTGTTCGAATATGTTACAAACAACGAAATCAGTGTTTCATTGCAAATACATTTGCAACGGACAAAATGATTGTATTTTTCATTAACAATCGTTTTGCAAAAATAAAAACATAAGATTTGACATTAGAAGAGAAAGTAAATTACAAGCTTTCTTTGCCGATCGCTTTTCGATTGCTGTGTTCTCAGTTCATTTTTAGTGTTGCAAAAAAATTAACGTTTCTTTCGCCTTTTTGTTGCTTGCGTTTCTCTTTTGATTCTAAGTTTCGCGTTTTTACTTCGCACAAAAAAGGTGAAAGAAAAGAAAGATATAATTGACAATCAATGAGCGAAACTGTGAAACGCACACATAACGTTTGTCTGCGATTATTTCTTTTTGAATGTGTCTGCGAAAAGAAGAGTATTTTTGAAGTGTATTTGTCGAAGAGATGCGAACGAGGAAAGAGAGAAGAGTTTTGAGATCAATGGATCACACTCGACAGACGAGGCGACGACCAAGACAAGAATCTTTGATTTCTGCACACAGACCTGTTAATAATCACGTCCGAATTCGTGTCTACATCTTTCACATCACCGTTCGTCCAAATTTCTTTTTCATTCGCATTCATTGATCAAATCAGCACCTAAATTACAGTCTGCATTAACTGCATTCACTGAGCTTTTGCTGTCATTCACTTTATCCGAATGCACAAAAAATGTACATTTGCGTTTTAGTTCGCACATATTCGATTACGTTATTTATTAATTTTTAATCACAAATCAAGTAAACTCTTATTACATGAAACGTGATGAAGAATATTGCCATTCGTCTTCTGCATTAATTTCAGAAAACATTGTCGCTACTTTTGAATAAAACATTGCGTTCATGTTTTCTGTTGCAAAAATGCAAAATGTGAAATAAATGCATATTCGAAATGATCCCTTTGCGTGCAGATTTGTCAATTATGATTACTGTGACGTTTGTGAAAAAGTAACTCTTTCTTGCATAAAAGCAAAAAAATATTTTTCCCTAAATTCAAAATAAAACTGTGATGGCATGTATCAATTTTCAACTAAAATCAATTAAAAACCTTGAAACACTTCTTTATTACATTCAAATATAGTAAAAAAACAATCACATTTAAAAATATTTTGGAAAACAATAAACGATTTGCAAATTAAGAATTGGCCCAAAATGTTAAACATAACGTAAACATAGTTTTTGTGCAAATCAGTTGAAATAGCTGTAAATGACCGGAAGTGAGCACTTCCCCCTTGAGAGGTACACAGATTGATTGACATTTTAAGGAACAATTTTCGGTGTGTAAATAAATTACAAAGTAAAGCTTGAGTGAAAATGGTTTTGGTGTATTTGCTATGGAAGCAAAAGCGAAGAAATTCTAAATGCGTTCAATTCTCATACACTGCGAAACAGTAATATTTACTTTAAAAATTTGGCCGAAGAAAAATTTCTTTCTTAAAACTTACTTTCACTGTTTGATTTCTTATAAAGTTGTTCATTTTTCGTGTACACAAACATTTTCAGAGTTGAAAGTGAAAAATAGTTGTGCGAGAAAAAAAGTGCAGTGAATGCACATGAACATCAAAGTAAATGTGTTTTTGTGCACACGTTTCGCAGAGCATCATTTGCAGTGCGAAACATTTTCATTGACTTGAGAATTAATTTTGCTTAAAGAAAGTTCAGCAAACATAGTAGTTCACTTTGCTGAATAAGGAAGTATGTTTTTTCTTCGCTGCCGAAAAGATTAAATATCAAAATTATGCAGATAAAATATACTGGGAAACATATTTTCGATATCACATTTTTTGCGGCGCAATTATTTTCGGAGCTGTTTTTTGTAACCGAAAATCTCTTCGCTTCTGATTTGAATATTCAATTGTTCAATTGTTCATATAATGTTGTACAGCTTACTCTCTTTCATATTTCACATTTCATCCGATTTCGCCATTGCATCTTATTTTGCACAACTCAAGCAAACAAACAGTTCACTATATTGAATAATTTTTTACTGGTTTCGAAATTGAACAAAATGATTTATATACTGTTTCGGTTTGCACAATGTCTGCCATTTATTGAAATTCGAGAGGAAAACAATTTTCCATTTTAAACTTACAGTGTTCGAAATAAAATTTGTTATTTATTTCAATGATATTCAAACGAATTGCAATAATACTTTCAAACTTTTGAAACCGAAATTGTACAATGTACGTGGATTTAAAAATAGCAAAAGCAAATATATAGAAATATGGAACAAGCAAAATTGTAAATAAAAAGTTTTGTTCAGAAATTGTATTATTTAGTTGTATGTTGCGAAAGGATAAAGAATAGCGCTTTTGGAAAACGAGAAAAACATTAACAAAACTTTAGCTAAAGTAGAGAAAAATTTTCATCGAACGAAGAACAACAACAAGAATGAAAGCGACGACGAAAGTCTCATCGATTTGATTGAGATTAATTGTGAAAAAATAAATCCTAATAATCACTGCAAATTCGCAGTGATTTCGAATCCAGGAGACAATAGCTTTCGAAATATTCGTCTGATGTTTAGCTGTGTTCATCGCTGTTCATTCATTGACAACGAAGCAAAGAACGCAAAAATGTGAACCGAAAAAAGGATTTATTAGCGTAACTTTGTCTCAATCACGGAAACAGCGATATTCTACTCCATGTGCTGTGTTTACTCTTGAATTACGAATAATAGAAACGACAACCAAAAGCGAGCACACAGCATCCAAAAGTGTGTGTGTGTGTGTTTGTGCAAACCAGAATCAAACAGAAAACCAACGGACAGAAACACGAGCATAAAATATCGTATAAGAATTACGATGTAATAACAGTCATATTTGTGTGTTGCAAACAACGGACGGATGTATGTGTATTTCGCTTCACTCTTTTTCTTCTTTCATTTCTTTCAACGCAATCAAACCAGTAAAACAATCTTTGCACATGTTTACACGAATCTTATTAAAATGACTGACAATTGACATGTAAATATGCAAACGATACAAATGCTTAATCTCGGATAACTGTGATCTGAAAGATTACACTCACTGAAGAAAAGGTGCAATTCATTTGTTTATCACTTACAAACATTGCACTGCAAACAAAGATGACAAAAAATGCAATAAACAAACCGAGAAGCATAAGCATATGTTTGTTTGCACAAGCTATTCGCAATGTGAGCAGTTGGTTCGTTGTTTGAATTACTGGTCACTGCTGCTCTTGCTTTCACTCGTTTCTCGTTCTTTTACTGCTTGTTCACTATTTTGTTGACGTTCAGGATCAAACTGCAATGAAAATCGAACGACTTTGAATGCAGAATGCTTGAAATGGCGCTGTTTACCGAAAGAAACATCGCGTCAATTGCAGAGATCGCAGATCGTGGCAGACATCAGTGCACACTTGTCAAACGTTTCGGAATTAAGCTTAATTAAAGTAAAGACAGTGCGAATCGCAATAAATATAAATCGTGTCTCGTCGGCTGACGATCAACTGATTCGGTTTTATGAGGCAATCATTTTAACGGATTTACGCCTTGCAACTGTCCACCTAAAGTCTTTCTTTGCTAAACTGATTCTTTTTATTTGATTTGCAAATTATAATTAATTTATTCTCAAAATTTCGACAAATTAAAAACAATGAAAACAAAATGTGACGAAAAAATTTGAAACGCAATAAATAAATAAATTAATTGATTATTAAATTTTGCTTTGTGCACAATTGAAACGAAAGAAAAGAACGGTTAAGCAGCGTTCGAGAAATTGGTTATCATGTCAAAAATATTCGCGACGATTATTTGTCTATCGGCTTTGCCGTTCGCCAACATTTCGAGACATGAATTATGTTTTTCGCGTTCGCAATCGACGACGAGAGAAGAGGCGAATCGAAGCGATATTCGTTTTCAGTGTCCATAACTCACCCAACACTCCGAGTCTGTAATTTATGGTGACAACGACGAGATTCGCGAAACTGGACAAAACAGAGCCATCATAAGTGGAACCAGCATTCCATTCGTACGATTCGCCGTGTATAAACATCACAACCGGCAAACGAATATTTTCCTTGTTTCCTATTAAGAAAAAATGCGAATGAGAAATGTTTAAGATCAATCAATTGAGATCGCAATGCACGCCGCAACATCGATTCGCTTAATTAACAGTTCTCGCTTTTAAAGAGATGAAGAAGATGAGAAGCGCAGCACGAAAAAAATGAGTACAAATGTTCAATTACATTAAAAGTTGCCTCGAGTTGTGCAACGTGTGACATCGATGTAACAAATCAGTGAATTAACAAACGTGAGTAGTAGCACTAGCAGTGGCAATAAATAGCAACCCCATGATTATATCAAGATCAGCATGCATGCTCGTCATTCGTGTGAACACTTTTTTCATACGCAAATCACTCTGAAGCCATTGTTCGTATCAGTGAATTTTGTGTAACACGCAACATATACTTTTATAAGCATATTATCTCAGTAATGAACATTATATTGTTTCACTTGACTATCGATTTATAAATGACACGAAAAAAGAGAGCAAGAAAGATTGGTGTGCTCATAACATAAGATTATCTTACAAAATTCATCAGATTGAAACCTAATTTCGAGTGATAGAAAACGTTCTTTTTTTATTCTTCGCAAGATTATATTTTAATGTCTCAAGAATTGCTTCATTTATAGTGACATTAATATACGATATCATCATGCATCGTTCGTCATTTTTTTGTCACTGTTAAACGCTTTGCGACGCAATTTTTTGCAATGACTGTTAAATTAGCATTTTAAAGCTTTCGCTTCTAAAAAGCAGATTTTATGACATTAATCGCTATGGAAATATAAATTTCGTTGAAATTATTCCAACACACTGACGTTTGACGAGCAAAAACTCATTGAATTTGAATAATTTTTATTTTATGAAAGATAATAAAAAATTATCGATCTAGACTATAATTACGCTATATTATGACATAATATATGAAGAAAATTGCGACCAACAAAAATATTCTACTTTATAAGCTTCATACACATCGATGGGTGAAAGTATTAAAAAAATATTTAACCGTTAATAAGCGATGGTAATAAAGTGATGGAAAATAGTTTTAATCCTATTACTGAAGTTCGTAAACGTTTTTTATGAATAACTGAGTTCATACTAAAATACTAAACTACATAAATTAGAAATTAAACCGAGAAAAGTATGTAGACAACTGGCATCAACAATGTCGCTTATTAAAGTATAACGTTACATTTACTACCATTTATTATTAAATACAAATTCTTCTTATTCTTTCACAAAACACATCGTTTTTTGTTCAAACACTTGTTTTTTTCATAAAAATGTAATTCTTTTAAATAATTTAATACCTTTTGAATTCACAAATTTCTGTTAGATTAAAGTTTAAATTATTTTAAAACCACTTTTTTATATAAAAAGTATGCTTTAAAATATAAATGAGCACAAATGCGATGTGATGTGATGCGAAGTATGAAAAGTATATAATTATTTGATAACAATATCATAAAGGATAATAACACACCTTTCAATATTGCAGTTATTGTATTTTATGTCTACATAACTGGAAACATTTTTGCACAATAAACACGTTCACACAGAATGGCATGAATGCCTCTTGAAAAACAAATAAAACTGTTTTTCAACTTGGGTACAGTTGCGGAAAGAAGTGCGAATTAATTTTGAAAGTACAGTGTTGGTGTCTAAACTCGATAGTATTACAAAAGGAAAAGCAAAAATTCAGCTTTCATTGAAAATTGTATTGAATATGATTTCCATTTTGATCAAAAGGACGTGTATTCACAATCTTACTCAAACACACTTTTGAATTGTCGTAAGAATTGTAATTTTTGCGCTGCTTTTGTTGTGTTTCGCATCGAAATCGAGTTTGTAAATTCAAAATGCAACTTTTGCTTGTTAGTTGCATACATTTCGCTGAATCGACGACTTTTCAGCATTTGTTTTGCAACGATAAATGAAGCACTAATGAAACATAGTATAATTAAAAAAGATCGCAAGTTTCCGCTTTGCTTCAGCTCTCAAATCGAGCACAAATTTGTGTAATAAAAGCTGAATTGTTTGGTTAACAGTCGCTTTGCTTCACATTGACAGCAAAACAAAAATATGTTTGCAACACTTTTTTATAAATCGCTCGCAATGTCTGCGTTTGCAATCGTTTTCATTTTAGTTGTTTATGACAACATGAAATAACATGAAATATAGTGATCAAAAGTAAATTACCTTCAACTTCACCAGCTCTGTGTTTAAAAGACAGTTTCGATGTACAGGTTTTAGTTAATGAAATATTTTACAAAAAGTAATCACAAGAATTGTATTTTATACCAAATTTAGAACCTAAAGTTCAAATTAATGAAAAATGTAAAATGATCTATCTATTTTATGAATATACTTTGTTGTATACTTGTATACGCTGTACTTTGCTATCCACAATGCATTACTCAAACTGCATTCGTAACATTTCATGTATTTGCTCCAAATTTTGTTCAACAAAATTTCCAATGAAATTGCCGCAAATACTGACAGTGTTGTTTTTACTGTGTAAGAAAACAGATGTTAAAACATTTGACAAATACTGGTAGTAATTGCAAATGTTTCGATTGCTTACAAAACGAAAGAATAAAAACTTTTCTTCGAGAAGCACACAGTGTTGTTGTTTTTTTCGAGACCCGTTTTTTGTACGTGTTTCGATTATTTTCAAACGAATTTACGAACGAAAGAAATGTCGACACATCGATTGAAGTGAACGAAAATCTGTTGAATTGAAAACATTTGAAAATAAGAAATATAAAAGAAGCGAAGAAGTTGCATGAATGCAATATTCGTCTTCTTCTGTTCATTCATTCGCTTTGTTTCCACTGTTCAATTGTAGTGAATTGCAATTCAGAAAACATTCGCATTCGTTGCAGATTATTCAACTTGTCCAAAATTAAATGCGACACAATTGACTCGATCGAATCGCTAAAAAAGATTTATTAAACACTCGACTCGAGTAAAGTCGGCATTTGAGAAGAAAAGAAGAAAAATTTTCGCTCATCGTTCGCCGTGTATTCAAACCGCACACAGCAAGATTAATTGCGTTCTGCAAATTCAATGGATCGCGAAATGTGAATTCACACAAAAAATAAGAAATTTGATTTCGTGATCTGATTTCGTTTCAATTGCATTTTGCAAAATAGTATTTTATTCTTTTATCACGCATTCGCATAGAACAATGCAACTACTCGCGAATCCACTTCTATTGAATTAGCTAATAGCTTCATTGCTGAAAATTTACTTTTGAAATTTTTCTGCAAAACTCAATTATAATTAGAATTTCGAATTGAGAACAATTATTTCGTTTTTGTTGCTCATTGTTTGCAAACTTTAAAATACGCTTCAATTTTGCAAACACACGTCGTTTTGCATTTTATATGCAACGTTAATTATTATTATTATTATAACGTTATAAAATCATATTCATAATAATAACGCGTCCATTTTAAGCATCTTCTAAAAATTAATTAACGAATAAATAAAGTTTCGTAATTAAAATCACAACAATCAGTTTAAAAACAAAAACTGTATTCAATTAGTGTACAAGTGAACACATAAAAGAAAAACGTCTCGAATATTTATTATTGTTGTTATTTATGAATTCATAATTAATAAAAGTTTCGCCAAGAAAACATTGTTCTCATGAATTGATTTGTTTATCCGTTCTTATTATGAAACAAAGAAATATTATTTCGATGTCCACTTCAAGAAGCCAGTTATTGGAGTGAAGATTAATAAGTACAGCCTTGGACACTAAATGCGAATATCAACAATTTATAAACAGTATTAACGTTTCCCAGAATTCATGTTTCTCGTTGTAAAGCAAAAATAATCGAATGTAATTACGCAAGATTTTGAATAATATTGAAATGCAGTGAAAATTGTACAAGTTTAACTTATATTCTATTCGCCAACACATAATTGCAAAGTTAATCCAAAGATGTTGTGAATGTGCACAGAAGCGAAAGCAGATACATGTAATGTAACTAATAATTAATGTACGATTCATACATTAATAAATGATTCGAGGAAATCAGAAATATAATTTAAGTTATAAATGAGAAAATCGCAAAACAGACTGCAAATTGAATCTGCTTGCAAACAATTCCAGAGTTCTGTAAAACTTGGAAAACTTTGTTTTCAAAACAATTGAAACTTGTAAGTACAGTAACAACACATTCAGTAACTAGATAGCTTCATTCATTAAAAGTAATTTTTCATAACAAATTCCATTGACACGATTTGCCTGTTCCAACTGCGCCTATTGAAATCACGAATTTGGTATTCAAGTTGTATGAATAACATTCATCAATAGTGATTCACAATGAAAATGATTGCGAAGTTGTAAGTTATTAAAATATTAATCACTATCAAAACACAATTTGTGATTCATTTGCGCAATGACACGATAATTTAATTATACTAATAATTCAATTTACTCAAACACGACGTTCACGTGATCGTCTTGCTTATAAGTGTTTTTTATTTTTCAAAACACATTTTTTCAGCACAAAAGTATTTTTTCGTGGCGCCTGTATTCGTCTTGTGAAACGGGATTTCGAAGTGAGACAATAAACGGGAATACATTTAGTTTTCAAAGAAATTTTTATTATAACAATATTCATTTCCCGTCGAGAATGAAAGAAAATTAATTTTTTGTTTGCATCATTCATTTCGCTGTGAAAATGAAAATAACAGTGGCTAGATAAAAAAGAGTGATGCGTGAGCAGCAGCGATGAAAATGACACGTCGCTTGTCTACACTGTACAAACACCTGCGACCAAAGATCACTTCTTTTTCGTTCTCTTCATTCGCTGACATCGCAATGCGTGCGAAATTAATTATCTCGGCTGCTGCGAATATCTCCTTTTTTAACGGCACAGTGAACATTTTTCGCATGCAAAAGCTTGAACACAAACACTTTGGTTTTTCGAAAACCGTTTTCGTCACATTTGCAGTAATATAAAGAATAAGTTTTAAAAAAATTAATTTTATTTTTGCGATGCAACGCCTAACGTTGAAAATATACGAAATAAAAAAACTTTAAACGCCGCATTAAATATTGAATTGCTTTTTGAATAGCAAACTGTCTAACATTTTGCTTCATTCTTATATTCAACGTTTTTCAACCGTTTCTTCGTCGATACCACAGTTCACAAGAAAAGAGTAACTTTTTTGCTTCACAAAGCTTTTATATTCTAACACTGAAAACATTTAACAATTTTTAACGGTTAAAAAGTTCAACAATAACTTTTGTAACGTTTTTTAGAACTTAATTTCAAAGTGATAAAATTTTTTCGAAAAAAATTCAACATTTTTGCTTAAAATAAAATCAATGAAATTTTGCTTTCAAAAAGTTTCTTTAATATCGAAATAATCTTTTTAATTGCAAATATGGAATATTTTTCTGCAAACATTGAAAAGAGTGGATTGTAAATATTACTTTACTGAGGATCACAAAAGATAAAATGTCAATTTCAATCAATTTGAACAATAACCAAAATGATGAAGTTACCTTTATCTGCTTTCGAGTATGTACAGCATGAATGCATTTCTTTGCTTTTATGTTTTCAATACGAAAATCATTGCAGATTTGAAGACTGCAAGCAATGTAACGTTTTATTAGGTTTTCGGACAACGTGCTCACAAAATCAATGTTTTTCAGTGACGACGACAGATTTGCATTCGTTTGTCGTAACATACTTTTAAAATCAAAGCTTACATTCAATTTTTATGACTCAAAAATAGACGTTTTTGATGTCATAAAGACATTGAAAAAGAGTTTCGTTTGTGAATGGAATATAAAACTCGTATAAAAGTCAGCTAGCAAACAAATGAAGCGACATTTGATTGATAACAGGAGTCGAAACATGTAATCAAACGCACGTTTCATTTCGTTGCATTTCATTTCAAAACTCATTTCTATGTAATTAGTGGAAATGCAGTGAAAAGCAACAGAGAAAGCGTAATCAACTGTGTAATGTATACTTAACAAGAGTTAAACGTAACGTTATGAAAATAATAACTGATATGCAACGTCAAATGCAGAGAGCAGAGATTTAATTTTTGTTTAACATTTATTTAATTAAAAGAAAGTTGCACATTCATAAAAAAGCATGCATAATATAACTATTTCATTGCATTTCATCTCATTGCATTGCAATGTATTGTAAATGATAAAATGTGCGTTGAAAGTGAGTTGAATAATGTAATGAAATGCAGAAAAGCAAAAAAATTGGCATTCATTTGAAATATGAAATTTAGTGAAAGAGTAAAAAGTATTTCAATTGCCTTAGGCTTTGATTCGCATAGCATGTATAATTCGACAGCGTAAAAAAATAGAGAGTGAACTGAAATGTAGTGAAATCGATTCGCTCTTCTATTTGTGTTGTTGTGAGGTTTTCGCAGTGAGAAAACGTGCAGCGAATAATAAAGCGTTGCAAGAGAAAAACGAAGAAAGAAAGAAGTTTTCCGAGTTTACTTTGCATATCGACAATGGAGAATAGAGATGAGAATAAGAATACATATACACTCTAGTATATATATATACACACACACACAGATTCGGCATTTTATTGATCACGACTTATGTGTGCGAAAATTTTGAACATTTCACTGAACATATGTACATTACATGTACACTATTTGTACGTTTCAAATTTGTCTTCAGGTTTTGCTTCATCACTTTTCGCTGTTTGTGTACTCATCTTTCGTTTTCATTAAAAATAAGAGAAATGAAAAGAGCACAACAGGCGAAAGCGCAAAAAATAGATGAGCTACGAAATGAAGCGTGATGACGCGTTGACGTTTGCTTTTCGGGCAAATTTATTGAAATAAAGATACGTTTCAATCGAGCTTTAAGCGAATAACATTGCGTTTCATAAGCATCGCAATTTCGCATTTCTTTGCCCACTGTTGCATCACATCGCTTCACTTCACTGTTCACTGTTTCTGCACTATTTTAACAGCGAAAGCGTTCAAAGCGAAAGTAAATAAACCAAAATTTGGGATGAAATTCAGTTTGCAAAGAATACTTGCATTCATAAGCATAATGCACCAATCCTTATACATTCATTTAGAAGATGAATGCGAATTCGAAGCGAAATGAAATTCGATTAAAATGTAAACTTTAATTAAAGTAATGTATTAAAAACATCAAGGGAAAACAATGAACACAAACCGTGCACGGATTTGTTAGCTTTGTTAGCTATGATTGCGGTTAAAGGCAGAATAAGCATAGAAAAAGAGAGGCAAAAAAGTTGGAAATTAATCTGTGGAAAACCGATGAGAATAGTGTATGTCATTCACATGTTTGCAGCTTTTTGCTGTTTCGCTTCGTTCGCCAACATTCATTTCACATCAAAACGCATCTCAGCGAGCTGCTCTTCTTTTGTTCAACTATTTTCTTATTCTTCTATTCTCGGCGAACACACAGGCATTTGTATTAAGCACATTGCATTCGCGTGAAACTTTAAATCGTTTTTAACTTTTAAATTCGGTCTCGAAAATGCGGCTACAAAAATGCAATAGAAATCAATTCGAAAGTGAATATCAATTGCGAACAAGCAAACGCAACGCTTTGCTTTCCTCTTCTTCTGCTTCTTCGATCGTTGCTCATAAAGAATGGCTGCTTGCGTTCCGTTATCTTGTAAAATATAACCTCGATTCTTGTGTGCTGGCTTTTTACTCGTTATTTCACTGATTGCAAAGCATTCATTTAAAAAAGAGTGCAAAACAAAAGCTGAGACAAGAAAAGGACTCACTCGAACTTCGAAAGATCACTGCTTCTTCAATATTCCTTTTATCGAACGCAGTTAACTTTCTTTTCATCCCTTTTCGTCTTTTTTTATTCGCAAAGAAATTTCAAGAATTTTTCATCAATAATATTCGATATCAAAAAGTTGAACATTTTCATTTTGCAGCGCTCAGAATAAAGTTTAATATTATTTAAACGAAACCGTTTCCATCCATTTTGTAGACAATGTTTTCATTTCATCTCAAAAGTCATGTTTTTCAATCAAATTCATTATTTGTACAGAACACGAAAAACAAAGGTTTTTCGGTGAAAATTTCATCTCAAATTCTTTACTTCCAAAATGTAATAAAAATGCAAAGTAACGGTGAAAAAGATAATATTTTTGCTTACATGTAATAAATGAATAAATTATAAGAAACATAGCCACTCGACACAATGTAAATACATTTTTAAGATTTAAGATTTGCTTTGTGTTTCTCGTTCGTGGAATATTTTAAATATCATATGCAGAATAACGTTGATGAACAATGTACTCAATGTCCATGGCATGGATTGTAAATAGTTACATTTTTTGCGATAGCTTACAACAATTTACAACTCATATACATATTCAATACGATTTGCTTTTGTAAACATAATTTACGATTTTTTTTTGTTTTGAAAAATATATTTTCAGTCATGTTTTATGCATCTCACATTTTGTCAATAATTTGTGAAAAATGTTCAAAAACGTAAGGTTATAATAAAGTATTATAAAAGCGAATATTAGCATGGAATACAAATGTTTCATTTGATATTCACTTTTGTTGTAAACAAAGGTTCATCGATTCAATGTCTTATTTAAAAGATGCACTTTAGACGAAACGAAATAACAACAATTGTAACATGAAACATGAACATTTGCGAAGACAAAAACAAGAATTTAATGCATAAAAAATAGCTAAAGACTGATTCCGCAATCTATCATACGACATAAATGTTGAAAGTCAGTCATTAAATATGAAACAGGCATTTGTTCATTTGTTACGAAATCACATTTCATATTCGTTTCGCTGTTCAACCCTTTTCAATGAGAAAAAGTTTAACTTTTCAAAAATATGAACGAGAAACTTTATAAGCGAATTAATATTTCAAATGAATTCAACGTTTAAACGCTGATGTTCAAATTGTAAAGAATATGCTTTTATTTGTCATCTTGAATTGCGTTGCATACATGCATTGAAAGCGCATTGAAATTGGTATGAAATGTGGAAACAAATGCGATGTGATTCGTTTTATTCGACTGCGGATTGCAGCGTAAAAAGGAAAAGGAAACGGAAACAGAATTGAAGAAGATGCAAATTGATGTCGACTGAATTTGTGTACGTGTATGTGTTATGGATAATAAAGGCGACGAAACGTCGGATGCAAAGGAGTGAAACATGTCTGCAGACATGAATGTGTAAACTTTGTTCACCTTTGTTATTCGAACAGGAAAAACAAAAGGCAGACAGAAAAGTTGTGCTCAGTTAACGCAGAAACGGAAATAAAAATAGAAAGAATGGCGAAACAAGGAACAAGGAACGAAAATTTTTCAATCACCGCATTTTTACAAGTACTTTCATAATTTAATAAATTGCACCTCTATTTCAACGAACAATGTGTTCGACGGACACAAATATCGAGGATAAATTGCGCTTAATCTTTTTACATTTCCAATAAATTTCGTCGATTATTGTTGTTGCGCCACAATTGTTAATGTTGCGAACAAAATTTACTTTCATTCGAAATGTGAATCAGAATAATATCAACTGTTACTGTTCGCAGTGAACTTTGGTGAAATAGGTTCATCATTAAATTTCGTTTTCTTGCTTCAAAACTGTTATATTTTCCATTTCATTAAAAAATAGTTCAGATATGAAAAAGTACATAAAATGTACAACTACTGTTTTTCGTGTTCGGCGTTTCTATTTCGAATGAAAATATTTAAAAGTGAATTCAAAATTAAAGTTTAATTACTCAGCGAAGCGCAATGCGAATATATAAGCGGATTATATTATTTGTAATTAAAAATGTTCATCGAAATAAAAATGCAAATGTTCAAAAGTTCATTTAAATTTTGCAAGCGGGTATTGAGTGTAAGTAGTGATCGTTTGAAACACGTGCATCATGTTACTGAAGTGTGTACTTATTAATAATTAACATCAAATTAAAAATAGCAAAAACACTGGTCGCTTGCTCTTTATTTTCGTTTTCAATTTCAATTCAAAAGTTAATCCGAAAGCAGCGTATCAAGTGCGTTGTTGTGTTCAATGGGTGTTTGAATTAAACTGATATCACAAAAGGGTTGACGTGCAATTTGTAAGCAAAATACGGTTTTCATTTTATTCTTTAATTACTCGAAGTGCATTTTTCAAATATTTTTTGCTCAAAGACATCGTTGTGTTTAACTTTAGATGCAAATTATACGTAACATTCAATGTGCGGTCTCTCAAATCATTCATTAAATTAAACACGAAGCGTTGCATTTGATTAAAAGGAATGTTATAAAGTTTATATTCTAAATATGTTTTGTAATAAAATTTTTTTGCTAATAATATTAAAACGTATAAAACGGCGAACATTGAATGCGTTGCGTTTGTGTTTAATTTCCACAGAAATCGGCTACAAAATGCAAATTGAATTGTTATAAACGTAACTTTTAACTTTCCACATTGACTTTCTAATACAACAATAATTCAAAATATTAGAGTGTATAAAAAATGTATTTTTATTGCAATTTCGCTTTAAAGCAGTAAAAAATGCTCGTCGTGCATTGCAGTGAAGCAGCTTTTAAGTGTGCGTTGCTTTGCGAATAAACAGCAGTAACGATGAATGTACCGATTTTTCGCGTTTTTTAGCAAACAAAACGTGATTTTTGGCTGAAAAGTACTCGAAATTGATAAAATAAGCATTGTTTGCGAATGCTAACTTCAAAATAGATCAAACTTTTCACATATTACCATTTATGCATCAAAATTTATAATCAGTTTTATTTCAAATATTCAATACTTGCGTATTATTAAAAAGAAAAATTGCATCAAAATATACTTTGATTATTATTCGTAAGAGATGTGAAAATGTTGAGTTCCAAATCCTCTCATTGAATATTATATTCGTCGTTTTGTGCTGAAAATTCTAATTTATTAAAAATAAATGCATATGTTTAAAATAAAAGAGTTTATTGTGCGCTAATAGTTGAGATTCATTAAATATATGTTTTCGAGGATTTACAAACATAAAAGTAAATCCAAGTTATTACGTAGTCGGAAGCAGTATTGGCTTCCGTATGTTTGGGAAGTAACAATTCACAAAATTAGTGTGACATGTTGACAGCATTTGCTCGTGTATAGGCTAAAATAATTAACATTTCGTTTTTCAATTAATCGAGCAAAACATGGCAAACGCGTGAAAATTGGGTTTCATTTATTAAATTGATGCATTTATAGATGAAAGTCAAAGCATCACAAGTTTTGCTTCATTGTTGTTGTTTGCTGATGAAACGTATCTTTTCGAGTGCGCCTCGCGAGTTGCTTTCAGAGCAAATTTGCTTTGCACAGCATTCAACATTTGATGAGCGATGCATTTTGTGACCGAAGTATCAACATAAATTATTCTGCGCAATTTTAGCGAAATTAGATTTTTAATATTTAAACTGCTAATTTATTTTCGTAAAAGAATGTTTGTGATATAAAAAATTTAGTGCGTTTAAAAACAAAAGTGATAACACAGTGAATCAATAGTAATCAAATAAATAGCAAATTGTGTAAACAAACAGTCAATTATTTATTTATTGAATTGTGATCTCTTTGATTTCAGTGAACACACAAATTAATATAATTTCATTTTGTCTGCTACCCGATTGATGTACATTTCTGACAAAAATAATAGTTTCGTTTCCATAGTTACTCATAAGCAAGAGACAAAGATGAGCATGAAATAATAACTATTTTAGTCACAAGTGTACACTTGCATCAACAATAATCTAATAATTTCCATAGCAACTGTATTAGAATTAGAATGTATTACCAGTAATGGATGAGTAATAAATTTATACATTTTACTTTTTTATACTCTCTACTGTAGTAATTGAATAGAAATTTGTTGCGATGAATGTGACACGAAAATGATTAGAGCACATCGCAAATTTTGTGTATTGTTGAAAAGTTAGCTAACTGTGATTATTGACGCAAATTGCATGATGTTGAATACAAAGTTAATTTTCAGTAACTTGAAAACTTTTGGTTTATTGCACAAAAAATTAAGCGATCAGTGTTTAATCCAAAAAGAGTCTCTATTCACCATTTGGAGTGTAATTATAGCTTCGAAAGTGAATTGAAGTCGATGTTAGTTGAATAGAATTGCGAATGGAGACGCATTTAATTTCGTTGTACTCATCTGAATACGAGTCACTCGAAAGTGTATTAAAAAGCTGTTTTGCAAAGTAGTGTGCATTCATTAAGTCGATCGCCAATAAATAAAGTGAGTCGAACTCTTCTGTTCTCTTCAGCTTCATTCAATCGCTGTCTCATTCAAGTGATGGACACAACAATTGCACACATGCAATTGATTTGCATTTTAAATTCAGTGCGCGACAATTGTCGCACACAAAAAGAAGCTGAATGAATACTTTTCACTCTCATTTCAAATATTTGTTGCGAAATACAATTCCGAAATCGGAGCTCAATTTGAAAAGGCGATACATGCAAAATGACTGCTATTTGTGCGACGACTGAATTGCTTACAATTTTGCGAAGTGAAAAAAAGATTTAAAAATACAATGAACCGAAGTGAATGAATACATCGAAATGCAGCGAGAAATATCGCACTTTATCGTTATTCCAAAAAGTGATCGTCATTTGTTGAACAGTAAAACTGTTTCACTTTCTTTTTGCTGTGAAACGAACATTCGTTGCTTAATCCAAACGATTTTCACTTTCAACTCTTTTTTAAAATATTTTGCACAAAATTCAGTGAAAACTTGCAGTTTTCGCCATCAAAAATTTTACATTTCATAACTTTATTCGAACTGTATTCAACTTTTATTTTGACATTCGTTTACAATAAAAAGCAAAAAAAGATGAAAGAGAAATAAAATTTATATTCGAATAACATATACAGTCGATGCGAGCAAATTGAAAATATTTTCTCGAATCGAATCGAATCGTCACGTATTCCGAGTAAATCTTTTCAAGTGAAGCGAAATTAAAGAAAATCATAGCATCATAGAATGTTCACGTTACAAATATAAGTCACATACACAACAAATACAATTGCAAAAAATACTGACTGTGAGGTCATTTTTTGGTTTCGTAATACGTTAAAAATGACATGTTTACATATGAATAATGAAGAGATTAATAGTACCAAATTAAAACAAATTTCATTTTATGTAAATTAGAAGTACTTTCATTCAAAATAAACTCAAATTTTAGTTACAGTCATCCGGCTTTAATTTGATGCTTCTCATTCCCAGAATTTTTCGGAAAGGCTGAAGTTTGTCGATAATTATTGGTAAATTAACATTGTAACAATGTCAGTTGTTTTTCGATTCGATGTCCGATTAGTGAGGATGACGTAATTAGGAAGGTCGGATTACGATGTCTAAATTATAAAAAAACGTACGCTGGTAGTTAACAATATTTTAGTGCTCATGTAATTTTAAGTATGTTGCAATTTAGAGTAATAACACAGTACATTTTATTTCATTTTAGGAAAGGAAAAACGAAACGCTGAAACTTTAACGCCAAAGTATCTAAAGATATTCACGTTGATTTTGAACTACATTCAACTGCAGATTCATTTGTGATCTGTTAATGTAACTAGAAATTGCAAGTTACATGCATTGTAATGTTTTTGTAATCCAAGCGAAGTGAACACTTGTGTTCCTGAAAGCATAGAGAATTGGAATGGAAAGTAAACAATTGCAGCGTCAAGAAACGACGACCAACGATGATGGAAAAATAAAAGATGAAATAATAAATAACAATGAATCGCTATGGATGAAAATGAAGTCCGAAAACGCAATAATCGATGTTTGCTCTCTGCAAAAAGCGTTGTGTTCACCGTTTAAAAACAAAACTAAAAATGAATGCTGCGTTATTTTCATCGACAATATGTCGAAGTGAGAAACATTAACGACCAGAATTTTGGTTGTTTGCGAACACATTTACTTTACAGACGAACAGTGAATGCTGTTTAAGAAGAAACATCTTTCATTCGGTGCTTACGTTTAACGACAATCTTCAGCTTTTATAAACATTCAATGTTCATATAATACTGCAATAATATGCATTTGGGGACTTTTAAATGACTATATCAAGCGTCGCTATAAATTATTATCAATCTAGACGAAAATGGCACAGACTAGACAGTCTCTTTTTAAAAAAGTACTATCGCAACAATTATAATGATTGAAATAGTGCAAAAAAGTGCTGTTTATTGCTAATAAAATGTATCGAAATGAAAAATAAAAGTAATTAGCTTAGAAATATTAAAAACCTAAAATAAAAATCGACGTTTTTTCGTCGATGCTGGTTTTAGTTTACAATTTTCAGTGATTGCAGTTGTAAAGAAGAATTTAGTTACAAACTGAGATTTCGAGTTGAATAACAGCGCGTTGTAACATGGTGAGCAGAAATGATTGCCGTTAGATTTTTATATAATAAAGCATGGCTTAGAAATATATATTTTCGTTGTCTTTCGAACTGTTCACGTGGATTACTGGTCGACGAGAAAGCATCGAATGTTATTTCCTCTGTCAATTTCTTCAACTGTCGACTTAATTCAACTCGTGTCGTCTCAGCAATTAATTCGTTGTGACCTCACATTATCTAAGTTTGCGTGTGTGTCGTCTCGAGAAAACTTTTTTTGCTGTTCGCCGACAGGAAAATAACATAGGAATCACTGTTCCGCTGGTATTTGTGTGATTGAGATTTCGTTTTTACGTCAATACTATTCAATGTTTGTCTTCACATTAATTTCATATACTTTTACATTTACAGTAGTTTTTGTGTGTCTTTGTTTTAATCGATAAAAACGACGAAATTACATCAATTGTGAAAATTCGCGTCGAAAAGTAAATATTCGACAAATAAATGCAAAAATGTTAACGTTTATATATTTACGTTTTAAAAGTGAAAATTGAATCAGATGAAAGTTTCTTCTTATTGTTGTCGGATAACTGAGTCTTGCAAAGTTCGTGAAACTATTTCACACACATGCAAACGCACACAAACTCGAAACTTTTGCTGCTCTTTTTATTGCATTCATTTCTTGACGAAATCATTTCAAATATTTAAAAGATTCGAAAATCTCTTTAAAACTTATTTATTAAAGCGTAGACGAATATTGAAGGCACGTTTTTTTGCTTCTCTCTGTGCACGAAAAATGTTTGTGTCAATAATAAAAGTAGCATCGCTTAAAGCGCAACGAGAATACATTTGAGTAGAATTGCGTGTGAAGCTGAAATGGAGAATTCTTGTTCCTCTCGTTGAATTCGGAGAGCAAAAATATAAGCGAAGAGTAAAAAATGTAAATACGGTTGCGTTTAGATAGTTTCCGTCTTTTTTCTACTTTTCTGCTTTCGAATGAAGACTGATTGAAATGGACAGCGAATTGAAAAGCAAACATTTCCAATATCACTTCAAACTTAACGGTTAAGAGTAAAAGTATTTATTTGCTTTCATTGCAAACTCATTTGCAAAAAGTTGCATAAGTTTGCAACTTTTACAGTGTTTATAATTCAGTTGTTTGAATTATAAGCATTTTACTAATTAATATTATTCAGAAACAAATGTTACACAAAAAATTATGTAAAAGTTAATTTGTATTTCGAAAAAATAACTTTATAATTAATTAATTATATTCAATTCATTTTTGTTGAAAGGTATTCTAATGTGTGCACATTGTAATGCATGTTCATGTAATTTATTCAATAAAACTTTTGAACATTGTTTGTAATGAATGATAAACGAATAAGAGCTTTTAAAACCATTAAAAATAAAGAAAATTGAAGAAATTACTTTAAATGCATTTTGCTATTTGTTTGCCGGCATTAATAAGTAATTTCGTTAAAAGTAAAAGAAAAAAGTTTTTCTCACTCGAAGACATATTTCAAAAATTTCAATATTTATTTTCGCTAAAAGGAAAATAGCGCAAAAACAAAAAATAGCAGCAAAATTATATTAGCTACTAAAATATGATTAATATGATGCTTAATCCACTCTCTATGAACACGTTTTTTGTTCGTATAACGAACACTGCAAGAAAACGATAGATAAGTATTAATATTTATTTTTCACCAAGGCACACACACACACATACTCACATACACACAAAGTTTAGTTCACAAAAGTTGTGCTATAAGTTGTGCGCTGTTCGAGACAAGAAATAAAAGTGGCGGTCGTTCGTCTGTACGTCTTTGCCTTAAAAGTGTTATATGTACACTTTCTATACGTGCACAAAACGTGTACACAACATAGTAGTGTTCGCAGTACACATACACCGTACTTCGTTTCATAAATCATTTTTATAACTCAGCTCTTAACACTGTGAAACGCTTAGTGAGAAAAAAAGAAGAATAAAAAGCTTGCAACACTTTTATACGATCTTTTTTAATTGAATGTATAGCTCTATAAAAGAAGGCAATGTTAAAAATGTGCGAATATCGTTCACACTCATCTTCAGCTCGAATAACAGGTCTCACTTCTTCCTTCTTTTCTTATTACTCTTTCTCTCAAATTTCAAAAAAACCAAAACATAAAAGCAACGCTCACCAACCACTATTTTATTGAACACATTCTAAATGAGAAAAAACGGCGATCAAGAGTCTTGTGTCCGAAAAAAGCAAAGAAATCAGAAAGCAACTGTATTGGCGACTGAATTCATTTTATGACTTTTACATATTCTTTGTCAAACGAACACCACTTTTCTTACACACAAGCATCTTTGATCGCAACGTTTTATTACTTCTGCGACCAGATTTCAGCCTTTTTAAAAGATCTCAGACCTTTTCAAATAGATCATGTCTCGAACATACATCTCAAAATGTATTCAAATTCAATTCGAATATTGCAATTGATTGACAGCATTTCAATGTTTCCATTGAACGCAGTATAAAATATTCTCTTTTAGATAAGAGTTCGCGTTGGAAAAGTTATGATTTTACTTATTTTAATGAACCGCTGATGAAGAGTATAATAACTCTTTGCGAATATCGTCTCTTCTTTCTTTTGCTTTTCATTCATATTTCACTTTCGCATTTCTTTCATTCATTTATAAAATGACAATTTCATGGACGATAAAACAAGCCTCACTTTTTCACGAAAACAATGAATTGAAATATGAGCGAAAAAATACGAGTACAAAGTTAAAGTCAGTGTGTTGTTGTTGTTGTTGCTATTCATAAAAGTGCAATTATTATGTTTGGCTGTTTTGCAGTGAAAATTAAACTTCAAAATAAAATAAAATGTGATATTGAACATGTATATGTACGTGTTTACATATTATTTTGTATTCGAAAGTAATAAAACAACAATGAAAGCAATAATGTAGAGGATGTTGTAACCCAGCTACATGTATACCGGAATGCACATGTTCACAATTTACTGCTGTTTTGTTTTATTTTATTTTATTTCGTTTTGTTGCTTTTGTTTGTTTGCAATGCATTGAAATATTATTGAATTCAACAGTGAACTAAAGTAAAGTACATTTGTCATATTGAATATATTTTGCGCATCAATATTTATTTTCGAAACCAAACGAATGTATTGTAAAAATGAATTTTAGTGCATTACTCATTGCATCTAGAATGATAAAATGCGAAAGAGAGATGACTGACTTGAAACTAGTATTATTTTTGTTATTTATTAAAAATCAAAATAAAGAGAAAATTCAATTTGAAATACATTTCAATTGTAGCTGAAAAAATTGGGAGAATGAATTGTGCTCTGCACTCATCTTCTTCATCTTTTCTTTATGCATTTTGCGAAAGCATAAAAAGTTGCTTTATGAACAAGACGTAAAAATTTTCGTAAAACGTATAATTTGTAGAATACTTTAAAAAGATGAGTGCTAGCTACATTACATACAGCTAGCAAAGTTGTCATTTATTTTTTGTGTAAAGAAAACTTTACTTCAAAAAATGTTTCCTTAATGCATTACATATACGCAGTATTCGTATATCTTTATAAGAATAAATTTTCCTTTATTTGTGATTTGTCTTCATTTACTTTCTCGTTGTGCGAGAAATTCGCTTCGAGGAAAGTTTTGCAAAAAGTGTCAAAAGAATGTCGTCGAAGAAAAAAAAACTATAATCATATTTTGTAAATGCAACCAAATTGTCTACTGTTGGTTGGTTGGTTGCTTGGTCACACAGCAAAACAAGCTAAACAATTTCGGTCTTATTTCGCAGTTAAATGTATCATATAATGTGTCTGCTGTTAAAGAGCGTGAAAATGTTTCTCAAAATGCTTATCAATTGTGAAAATAGTTTCCGAATCGAGTGCACGTATTTTCATTCTTCAAGCACTGATAACACTGCACTCACAGTTTCTTCTCTATTTCTCATTTCATCTCTTCTCTTTAAATGTTTGAAAAAATATCGATTCAATTTTATAAATAAAGAACTCAACAAGCAACTTCTCGAAAATTGAAAGATGTGTGCGAGAAATTGTTTATCGAAAAAACACGATTCAAAGTAAAGTAAAACGTTTCGCTCTGTTTTCACTCTCATATCTCCGATAATACAAATTTTGAATTCAAAGCAAAAAGCAAACGAAAATTACATTTTTATATAAAATAAAATTTAGAGACGAAAATAGCAACATCACACTTTAGATGTTTACGATTTTAATTTAACTAAACATTTCAAAAAATTTCCAAGTTTCAATGAAGAGAAAACAATAACAATGTTCACTTCAACATGTATGCTTCAACAGCGCATCTGGAGAGGTTAACGGTTTACAATTTCTTATTTATTCTTTTTTACTCGCAACAAAAAGAAATCTTTCGAAAAGTGAAACGAACGCGGATAAAATTTGGGATGCTCAAAATCCGCTGGGAAAGTGATTTTAAAATTACAACGTGCGATCGAAACGGTCGTCGAAATTTTTACGATTTCAAGCGTTTTCTAGTATTTCAAAAGGCAGCAAACATTCAATAAGAGAAGCATTGATCTAGTTTAGAAACATTCGTTGGCATCATTTTTCGTGCGAGTATCACTTTTCGTCGCAAGCCAGTCATGCTTCTTATGTTTTATGTTTCTTCTCGTCTTTTCTTACTTCAAACACACATCAAATTGAACACATTGCACAGTAAAAGCTATGTGTATGTGTATCACTAGCGTTGCTGTACGTTATACACATTTCCTTCAAAACTGCTGCATTTTTGTGTAACTTAAAATTCGGAAAAAGATTGATTCGAAAACGAGTGCTTATAATAGATACATTATATATTAGACTACATATCTCTGACGCGTATACTTTTTTATTCCCGAAAGTAAAAGTATGTTTTGTATCGCGATGCACAGCGAAAAAACATTTCGCCCTTAAAAGTAACTCGAGTTCAAATTTAATACAATTTTGTTTTTCTTAATTTTTATGTCTCTTGAAATGTGACAAGAATAACGCTAGTTTCAATCACTTCGTTCGCCTCGTTTACTTTCAAAATTATAAGTCAGCGAAAAATGAATTTGAAGAAAAAGAAGAAACAAAAGAAAACAAAAAAATATATATATATAAAGAAAATTATAATTACTGTCCAGTGTAGCATTTATTTTTTTCTCTACTTTTGTTTCACAATTCTTTTACTTTACTTTACTTTACTTTTCGATTTGAAATTGAATTGTCAGTTACAGTGAACTTGCACCATTGAAACGTTGAAAAATTACTGTTCAAAATTGTTGGTCACTTTCTTGACTACAACATTACTTTATTATCGATTTCTTAAAAGTTTGTAATCTTCTTTTTACTCTTTATTTTCATGCTTACATTTCACATGAAAAAGCATCAATCGTTCGAAGGCATCAATTCAATTCATTTCGCTTTAATTAATCGCTTCTTCGTTAACACGAGCGTTGCAAACAAAATGATTTACGAGTGAATCAATACAGTGAAATATGAGTTTTACAAAACTGGCAGATTATATAAAAATATGAGCGCAATATAAAAAAGCGCGAAAACAAAATGTTGTTGTGAGGCTTGTTTTTTCTCACTTCACGTTTAAAGAATGAGCAACATTTCAAGTGAAAACTGTTCGCAGTTTATTCGCCATTTTCGATACACACAGTTTCCTTGTTTAATCGATACTTTAATCCTGACAAAAAATCTTTTTCCGCTCTTCGAATTCTCGTCGATAAACTTTTTTCCAAATTTATGAAACGAACAATCAATAAATGAAAATGAAAGTCCATTTATCCAATGTGAGCACTGATAAATACGATGAAAAAGTGTTTACTGTGTTTTTACTTCAACTGCCGTTGCAAGATGTAATCTTGCGTTCAGCAAACAGTGGAATCGCTAAAATGAAGCTTTACTCTAAATAGAGATTAAATAACCGCAATTTGAGTTTCATATTTTTTGTGCGACGATGAAAGATGAAAAAAATCGCTTTTGAAACACTTTTGAGATCAGCGAGCGAGCATCGAGCAGACGAAAGTGCAAAAAATATTTCATCAATACTCACCAATAGCTGGAGTGTATATGTTGAGGTAAAGGCAGTCTTCACTTTGATTTTGCAGCATGGGCAACAGTCGTTTCAAGACATTCAAACGTCCCTGGGTCATACGTTGCAAAGCGATTGTATCGTTTTTAATGTCCGGCAATTTTTGAGGACACACTGGACCAGTGATGTGCGCACTTTTAATTCCATTCCAATGAGCAGATGTGACAGGCGGCATAAAACGTAATTTACCGATCGGTGGACTGGCGTACGGTATTCCTGTCACATTTGGACACAAAATTATTGTTTTCATTTGTTGCAAATTTATTCATTTCAACTTCATTCGCATTCATAATCATATTTGGCGGTAATTTATAATACCGCCAAACTTCATATAACTACACAACAAAAATACGAGTAATAATTATTGTAATTCGAAAATCATAATTATTCATTACGTAAACTGAAAAATTTGCAAAATTCATTTTCGAAATTAAATTACGAATTACAATATTCGCAATATTGAAAGTGAATAATAAAAAGAAAATATATAAATTAGCTTCGCAGTGGTGTACAACGCGTATATGTAATACCAAAACTCAGGTTAATTACATGCGTAAATATGTTAATAAATGATTAAAAATTCTGCGCTTGAATATTAATAATTAGAAGTGAGACTTCGCAAAATCGCGTTTGCAACGAACTTTGATTGAGTTTAAAAGTGCAACACAAAAGAATTGTAAACAGTGAAATCAGATGCTGTACATTTCATATTTCATAGCTACTTTGCGTATGTAAATTACAGAGTAAATCTTATTATAAATCGAAATTCATAATTCAATTGATTCGAAATTCAGATGATTGCCGAGTTCACTGTTCGTTCGTTTGTTCTTTTTTAAATAACAAAAATGGATGAAAAAGTTGATTTTTTCAAAACGAATCGAATCGATAGCGATGGCGAGAAAACATCATTACGCGCTGTCGATTATGATTTCAAACAGAATTTTGTATGGAAATTTAAAAAAAGCTCAACCAGAAAATGCTGCGATGGGAAAAAATTTGGTTGAATATATAACGAACGAGTCGTGTTCTTATGAAACGCTCGTCGAGTGCATTTAATAAGAAAAGATTAGCCTTTAAATTAATGATACTTTGGCAATCATTTATTTCACTTTTACGCCGTTTTCTGCTCTTTTTTGCGACCATTTTTAAAAGAAGCAAAAAATTCTCTTTACTATCAAAATTTGGATGCAAAACATTCATTAACGCCATTATTGATTCAAAAGTTTCGACGATCTCTTCGCTTCGATTCACGAATCGTGAATTCAATGTTTTTTTCTGTTTTGTTTGCATAAAAACTAAATTTGCTAAACGAAATAAAAAAAGCAAATCATTTTCATTGCACACCCGACTACTGTTAGTTCAAGCTTGCACATTTTTGCTGTTTATTTTTCGCACTGTAACTGCTGTGCAGTAAAACTATTTTATATATCTCGTGTCCTGTCGCTGTACGCAGACTTTTCTGATCGCAGTCCCGAGTTGCACTGATTCATTGCGAATTGGATACTGAAGTGACATTAAAGATGAAACTGTACATGTATGTGCGTATATAACTGAACTGTGTCAGAGTAATGTTAAAGTTATGATCGCGAAGATATGTGCGACATCGGAGACACACACAAACGATTCATTCATTTTCAGGTAACAGTCACAATTTAATCGCTTTGCACTTTCGACAAGCAGCACACACACACACACACACGCACACACACACATTCACACATCTCAACT
>NCKV01000049.1:0-31677 GCA_003675905.2 Leptotrombidium deliense
ACAATATTTCACAATCATACAGTCTTGTGCACAATCTTATGCACATCACCTTCACTTTTGTGTCAATAAAAACATTAGTGTGGATGAACGCTTTCCTTTGGGTATTAAAGACAACATTATTTCCAAAACTGTAATGTTCGACAAAACGTTGTGATTTAAGTGAATCACTTTTCAAATTGATATCAAAAATTAGTGAACATGTGCATAAATTACATAAACGTTGTATAAATTTGAGCGACAGGCAATATTACAAGTTTTGCGAATGAGAGTTAATTAACTGTATTTTGTTTCCTTTTTCATCGCTATATTTTTTTAACATTTGTCGATTCAATTTTTGTTTAAAAAAGGTTGAATAGAGACGAAGAGGCGAGAGGAGGGAGCAATGGATGCGATCGTGTTTGCAATGTAAGAAACGTAGATTCGATGGATGGCAGTGTGCAATGCGAACGATGCTAGCTTTACTGGGCAATGTACGGCTTTCGTTGCGATGAATGGGGGGTCTGTTATTTCCTGCTGAAATTTTCCTTTTCCAGCGTTCATTACAATAAAAAGCCGAAAGGAAAACTCCGTTTCGCTCGATGCGCTTTCAATGCTCGTTTCGGGCTCTCGAATTTGGGTTACAAATACTACACAAACATTGCTAATACGCACACATAACTATTTTCGCTGGCATTCACTGCCAACTGTAAAAAACACGTAAAAGCCAACATTTTTTGAACGAGTAATGAAAGAGAAAATGGATGGCGAACAATATTACAACACACTACGATCGTAACAACGATATACACACTACGTTATCGACTGCGAAAAGTGTCCGACAAGCACTGCAGACAACGACAAAACAAATTGAATACATCGTCTCACGTCCGCCCTGCGTTATGCAAACGTATTAATTATATTTTTCAATTTAATCACAAATAATATTGCGCATAAATTGCTTTTCTTCTCTCTGTTCCCTGTTTCATATTCAATTCAATTGAATTCAATTTTTCAGACAAACAGTGTCGTCGATACTGCAAATACACTTTTCGCATAATGCGAATCTTGTCGTCGACGACACATCGCATATCAAACTCGGTGTACATCGGTACCTGTATTATAGTTACATTTATAACAGAAAATCAATTAGTGTGCATTCGTGCGAAAGTTCATTGTTATACGAAATGTTGATTGAAATATTGAAAAGCGAGTATTGCATTGCACAACTACAAGAACGCAATAGAGAGCAAATATCGCCATTTTATTTATGTGCATTCATTATTATTCAATATTTTCTTTTTATTGAACATAAAATAAAAACGAAATGAAATTATCAATTAAATTACGCGTTGCGTATGTCGAAGAAACACTGCAATCATTTGTTTTTACATTAAAAATTTAAGCTTAAATTGCGATATTTTTTCAAAAGAAATTTGTTTTTCGAGGAAGTGCGTTGACTTTTCTTAAAGTGAAAATCTTACATAAATACATTTACATTATGTATTGCATGTATTTAAAAAGTATTCTTCTCGCATATGTTTCCGAGCATTAAAAAAACAGAAACAGTGAAAACGTTGTTATTTAATTGAGCTTTAGAGCGACAAAAAAGAAGAGCTTGTTTGATCGCGAGACATTTGAAAACAAGACTGTCGAACATAGTTTCAGTGTCACTGTTTTCTGATATAATTAAAGCAATAAACAGCTTGAAAAATGAGCAACTATTCGATTAATTTTTTGTCTAATCTTTCTTCTGTTATAAATTACTTCATTAAAAAAACATTTCGCCGAGAAACGAAGCGCCGACGTTGTGAGTGTTCGCAATGATCACCTGAATCAGATGCAAATAGAAACGCACCTCGAATGAAAAAGTAGCGCACAGACGTTATGTAAGCCTACGAACTGTACTTTGGGTCGCCAGAACAACAATAGGTCAAACATCGCCTTTTCAAATCAAATTTCATTTCCATTTTTTAAATGTACCGATTTTGTGAGAAATCGTGGATATCGGATCCAAGGCATTGCATTGCAATGATTCCTCGACTTTTCAGTCTCACAAAAAGCGAAAAGAGATTTTAAAACCACAGGTTTTATTTGTAGGGAGAAACAAACAAAGACTGTTCTGGTCTTTGACACTCGCAGGAGAAAAGGACGCACAAAAGCAGCCATTATATGACAACCAATTTTAAATGCACATTTGTATATATTTTTGTTGCGAATAACATTTTCGCAGATTTAGATATTCGACACGCTAATTCAAATTACAGTTGCATCGATTCGAACAATATCGTCGCCGTTCCAACTGTAATGGACACATTGTTACGGGTCAACAAAACATAAGCACTTGTATTTATACTGTGTTTTAAACTGCGAAAGCAAAAATTACAGTTTTTAGAGAGAGTGAGCATTGAGTAAAAAGGGTAGAATTAAGTAAGGATGGGTGTGTTTTAAGTATGTATTGACGTTCACTCGCAAAGCATTGAAGAACACCTTTAATTACACGCATTTTCGTGAGCTCACTTTTTGCTGAGATGAGCGATGAAAAATATGCAAACAATGAGCAAATGTGTGTGCCACAATTTCCTGTCCATTTGAATCGTAATTTAATAATAATTAAAGCAAAACATATGTTCGCTTTAAGGGACAACAGTTAAATGTGAACAGTTGTCTGCCTGCGGCTGCAATCGCTTACAAAATAAAACAAAAGAGGTTTTCTTGGTGTTTGTGCTCTTGAATAAATGCACGATTTAATGTTTGTTCGTTGGAGCGTCAAAAAAAGCTTTTTTAAACCATCAAAATGAGATAAAATGAGATTCGATACGAGAACTGCTCGCCAACAAAAATATAATTATCATTTCAAAGCTTTTCCTTCCTTAAAACAGTTTAAAAAGTTGAAAGAAACAGTGAAACAGTAATTGTGAACGAATACAAGAAACGAGAAGCAATGAGAGGCAAAACATCATTTTTGGGTCGCTGTTAACGTTTCAAAAGAAGGAACAATTTTTGTTCATTAATTCAATAATAAATGAATTACGTTTTTTTCGCTTCTAATTTTGTGCTTCTAAACACAGAGTAACACTCGCAACATTCGCAACACTGTTTTCGCGTAACAACAAAAGAGAGGCAATGCAAGCGACCAATCAATAGATCGCCGCTTTTATTAAACTTGACTCTGTTCAATGTTCGGCATAGGATCGAAACGAGATCGTCGATCGGCGATCACCGCATCTGCGAGCATCTTCTGTTTGCCGTTCATTCGGGCGCTGAGACACTGAGGGTGGTCTGCGATCGTCTGCTTTGCTTGCGTACACTTTCGTGTGTGCACACAATTATTAGTCATTTGCTTCTTTATTGATACATCACAACATCGCTCCTTAATTGATCGCCGCTCCATTGCTACAGCCTCCATTATTCCATGTTATTTCGTATCTTATTGCTCGCTATTCTATTCATTGTGAACGCAGCATTCAATAAGCTTTGCATTCATTTAAAAATGAAATGTTTCGATTAAACGAAGCGACCAATCAAACAATGAATCCAGTTTCGTAACACAAAAAGCAATTGAATCTTAAATTCGGTGAAAAGTGAATTGTCGTTCGCTCCTTATTTCGTTACCTTTCTTTAAATGTAATACTTTTCCACTTATTTTTTATATCGTCTTTCTTTATTCTCACCAAAACTTCTTTTTTCACCAATTTTTTGCGCTTTCGTTGAGAAAAACGCGAAAATATAAAAAATTCACGAAAAACAATGGAAAAGCAAGAAGAGTGAAGAAAATTGTGCGAAAAGTGACAATTGAAGTATTTTTAAAAAATTACAAGCAAAACAGTTCAATATTTGAACACTGTATTTGTTTGTTGTGTTTGTGTTGTTTGCTGCAGGTTTGCTCGCGAAGGGTTAATAAGAGTGAAACAACGAACGCCGTAAACGCTTTTGGCAGAAAACGTTTCTCTGCTTTCAGCGCAACCAAAAACGAATGAATGAATTAACCGAAGAACGAACGAAAGAACGAATGTGTTTTCACGAGAAAATAAGCGAACGTTAATAATGTCAATTAATTAGCATTTTAAAAAGATAAAAGCTCATGTTTCGCTTTTCACGAAATTACTGCTCATCGCTTTCATTCAATGTTTCGTTGACGATGCATTGTTTTCGTATTTTGGAAAACAGTAATTTCAATCGATTCCATTATTTGTTTCCCTTTTTAAATATTCTATTAAAATTTAAAGCTCATTCTAATTTATGTGCACTGCGAACAGTCGACAAGAGAAATATAAATGAAAGCAGAGCCGTATAAAATGTAACACACATACACACTATAATATAATATAAAACTCAATTTCAACTTTTAAAGCGAGTCTTCAATCATAATTCTTTGACAAAACTTTTTTCTCCGCAGAATTGTGAGCGTTAAAATGCAGCTAAAAAATGGACACAACGCAAAGAGGAGAGAGAATAGAAGGCAACTTTGTGTACATGAGCAACGACGAATAAGATGGAATAAAATAACAATTTTATTTATTTCAATCCGCAAAACATCACTTCTTTCGATTCCACTTTTTTCGAGAAATTTACTTTTGGAAATACATTTTATCTAAAATATAATGTTTTACTGTTTGCCGTTCGTTTACCTCTTCGCCGTTGCGTAAGAAGTGTGCACTGAACACACATACATGTACATGTACACTCAATGAATGTGTATTCTTTGCCGTCCGCTTTGTGTGCATCGCGTACTCGACTCTGCAATCTCGAATCGACATCACATCTCTTTCAACACTGCGAACCTTATTGTTTTTATGCTCTGATTTTCAACCATAATTTTGTAAAAGCGACAATTAAATTATTTTCATTTTGTGTCCCCATTTTTTATGAATAAAAGACAGAAATTCGGTTCTTTTCGCGTTATCCGCATTTAATACACGTTAATTACAAAGAAATTGTTAAGTAAAGCATTACACAAGCCGAGTTTTCTCAATATTTTGACCTCTAAATTATAACGACTTTCGAGAAATAAGTTTTCTGGGCGTTGCTTTCAATACGAAACATTCGCTGGCAAAACATAACTTAACAACAGTCGTATTTGCGAGTAATGTGCAAGCTTCTTTGCAGTTAGCATTCATTTTGCACTTTTATTAAATAAGAACGTTGAAGAAGAATGTACGCACTTTATGGCAACAGTGTATTTGTGTTTACAAAGTTGCTTTGAGAAACATCGACGCATGAAACGTCATTTGAATCGGAATCGTTTGTGACCCAAATATTTGTCGATTGCATTAAACACAAAAAATAAACAAAATTAGAGAAAAATATGTTCTCTATGCCTGTATGCATGCGTGTACACATCTACTCGATAAAATGCAGTTCAATAATTGTTTTTTATTGCTTTCTCGTGTTCATGCATCTAACATTTTCATTATTGTCGGCGATAATTTGTAGAATGCGATCGAAAAGCAAAAAGCAGTGTTCAATGTCCACCAATATTAAAAAGGTTCACTTATTCAATGTATTTCTTTTACGGTTCGCAACATTTGTCCAAAAATCAATATACAATAAATTACAAGTTTGAAATGGCGATTATATGTCTGCTTCCGCTGCCAACTCTCTTCTCATTAAATAAACTAATAATTCGCGCAATTTTCATTTAATTTCATTTTTTGACGCACTTAAAAATGGCGACCTTTGAAAGTGAACAAATGCCTGCGAATACGCGACACCATTTCGAGTGCATTGTTTTTTGAATGCCAACAATTAGAATCGTTTATAATGTGAACGAAACTCGATTTCGAGTCCAGCAAAATAAGCAAACAATAATAATGAATGTTGTGAGCAACGATTACGTTCGATAAATAAAGTGCACTACGGCAATGTTTGCAATGTAACTACGAATATAATGGCTTTTATTATAACGTTGCATAACGCACTATTTTAAATATTTAAGCTCACAATAACTCGGCTTTCTTCTAATAAAAAAACCATTTTTTGCTAAGAGAATAACTGTAATAAAATGTTTCTTAAAACGTCACTTTAAACATTCATTTTCCTCGTAAATTTACATTTTCAGATAATTTAAAGCGTTCTTATTTGTAGTGACATTTAATTAATACACGCAATAAAAAAGAAGCACGAAATGGCCGACAATAACGAGAATAAATACGATGAAAGTAATCAAATTTCAATGAACACATTGCGAGAGTGCAACGCGATCGCATCCACTGCAAGCACAGCACACATCCGTCATTCGCTGATCGCACAGCGAACTCGTACTCGTTTCGTTACCAATCAAACAACATCAATTCGCGTCTCGAACTTGGAATTTGTCTGATCTTTCGTCAGAATTCGACGAGGAAACTGCGTTTCAATGAAATTAATTTCGACGACAAACAAACGCGAGCAAATTGAAACTTCGAGGCAACGTTTAAATGTTGCTCGTAATTGCAGATAATACATAATTAGTAATAAAACATTCGCTTCGAAAACGAAAACGGAGCACAAAATTAAATTACTAAATTTATTTCTAATTGAATGCAATGCGCAATGAAACGCTACGAAGCAATTAACCAACAGCGACTGCATTTTGCGTTACTCATGTTTTACATCATTTATTGCAGTAAACATGAATAAAACGGAATCAAAATGAATAAACATGATAAATATGTATTTGGATGAATCAAGCTGCAGTAATTTAACGACGAAACGGTTGCGTTTGCAAAGCGAACTTCACTTGCTTTCAGCAGACGTACAATCACTTAATCCTTGAATTAACGAATTAATTTGAATGCACGAGATAATTATATAAATACACTGTATAAGCATTACTTTTGCTTTCAAAGCATTCGTGTATTTTATTTGTTGTTGTTCGCTCTTGCAGCGGTTATTAATAAAAAAAAGCTGACAAAAAACTCACATTTAAAAGAGTCTCAAAGGAATGAGTAGACAACTTCAATTATTACATAATTACCAGCATTCGTGTTACCGACATTTCATCGATTTATCATTTATTGAAACACAAAACTTCAAGTTTAAAAGCGACATGCCAAAAAACGTGAATCCATCAAGTTTCGAAATTAATTGCTTACAATTCGAATAATCAATAGAGATGTGTGCAAAAAAGTATTTAGAAACATGTACAACAATGGCTTCCAAAGAAAAGAATTGATGTAAACGCAAAACTGTTTCCGAGACTTTAATTTAATAGAATTGCGAATGTTTTTTTAAAAAAGCAGAAACGACGTAAAAATCAATAACATACTGCAACATTGCCGCCTCATCTTCTTCTTGCATTCGCCATCACTGTTTCTCGTCAATTCCTTCATTTTTTCAACACATTAATTAACTTTTACTTTCCTTTACATATTTTCTACTTAATATATTGAATATTAAACACGATAAAAACAAAAAATAATAAATAATTACATGAATAACAGTGAAAATAAATAGTGTATGCTTTAATCTTCTTTGCAAGAATATGAGCACAAATATTTATTAAGCACAAATAGTGCAATCATCAATTCAGAAAACAAATTATGGTGCTTGCAGAGGCAAAAAACATATGGACACAGATCGGTGACCAAATGATTGGCGATTTTAGCCATTTCTCTAATTGTGATTGCATTTAATGCACTCAATTAACAAGAAAGCGACTTGATAAACGTACGAATTCGACTCGTTCTTGTAACAAATTCACAGCGAACGTTAATTAATGACATCAAACTTTTAATTAATCGTGAGTCGATCTTTTCAATGACACAATTTTCATTCAAATTTACTTCTCGATTCTCAAACGAAAAACGCTAAAGTTGCAATTTTTTTGAAGACAAAAGAAAACGAATGAAAAACGAAAATATTTACTTTCCTTGAAAAAGCAATAAAGAAGTTATTCTTTGAATGCTAACTTTCGTTTTCTACGAGACGAGAAAGTGATACTTTTTGACGCAATACATTTACAATTCACTCAATTCACTGATTTCGCTGTTTCGCCGAAAAACGAGGATAAAGCGCAGTCGACTAAGAAGCATACAAAATGCGTAAACCGTAAATTACTAAAAATATCATTTTTGGATATTAATATACAATAATAAACAATACGTCAATCATTGCAAATCGCAACAAATTCGAGAAAAAACAGTGACAACAGCAAAACAACAGCAAACGCTTTTCAGAGTAGAAACGAAAGCAAAAAATGGCGAAATGTATTTTGAAAAGAGAAGCGAAAACGAGAGCAGAGAACACAGAGAGCGAGAGCAGAGAGTGTTCATTTAATACAATTTTCACCGTAAATTTGTTCGTTCAATAAAATTGAGAGACAAAAAATGCAATCGCAATCGTAACGTGCCGATCAATACGTAACTTCATTCAACGCTTACTTGTTGTTAATGCTCTTTTATATTATTTTACGACATTTCATTCTATTTCACAATGAAATGTTTTAAACCTCTTTTATTTTAAATGTTGTTTGCAAAACAAAAACAAAGCATTACAATATTTTCAATTTCAAACTGAAATTCAGCTTTTCTTTGTTGTGTCGCTCAAAAAAAGAATGGCTGCCGATTACAAACTCGGCGATTAAAGAACAGTAAAAATAGCTAAATCATCGTTTACTTCTTTCTTTTTCTTATTGTGACTTTGTTGTCTTTTCAAAAAATACTTCGTTTCAATCACACTTTTATTTGATTGCCATCGAAACACAAACAATTGAATATTAGTTGAATAAAAAGAAAGCAAAACTTCTTCTCTAACTGATTACGAATTCAGGAGTAAATCAATTCTCGAGATTCGAGTGAGAAGATGAAAGAAGACAACAAAAAGCAATGCAATACATCGGCAATGTTATCGTTATTCATCGCATTTTTTTGAGAAAAAGAATCTCATTTCGTATCTTATCACCAACTGAATGTTCTCCGACACTCGCTTCCAACTTTACATTTGATTTCATTCAATTCATTAGTGAAATGTAATTGAGGAAAATTTGCGAGACAATAAAAATATTGGCAAGAAATGATACGGCCAGCGAATTGGTGGCTGCAGGCTACGCGAGTGTTTCGCTTGTATTCGTCTACAGTCGCGATGAGCTCGAGTGCATCGTTAAATATGCATCCACATCAATTGCTCTCGAATATCGAAACAACGTGATTTCGTTTCGTTTTCATATGCGTTTAAAACACACTTTAAAATCAATTTTGTGCTGCAAATTTAAACCTGTTCCTTAATAGAGTTGCGTTGGAAACATCATTTTTCGCATTCTTCGCAATAAAGAACAATAATTTTATTGCATTCATAATTCGAGTGCCGAAAGAAAGAATAATGCAATGATGTAATTTAACTTAGATTGAGTAACTGCGATTCACAATGAAAACGTAGAAATGAAACGAATCGGGCCGTCTTCGGACACGCTCATTGTTTCGCACGAAAACATTGAGTAATGCGAAACTGAACACGTTGTAACCAATGAACATTCAACTCACATCACAACGATTGCAGACGTTCAATGGTCAGCAATGACCACATTTAACAGTCAACATGCATTTCACCTGTTTTGCATAGTAGTGAAAAAGATGAAAGCCGTTTTTATGTTTTATGTGAATGCGACTAAAATTATGTTTTCTTGTTAGTACGCCAAACACAGCTGAGAAATGAAATTAAATTAAATCATTAAATATTAACCCTTTGCAAGCATTGAGATCACGTTTTAGTGAACATTGAGAAAAGAAGGGCAGAAAAATAAATTTTGTTGGCTGTTTACAAAAAATGTATTTAATATTCGCCTTTTCAAAAAGTACTTTAAATTACATTTTTAAGGGCACACAAAGTGCACTGAGAAATATTAACAGAAATACGTTGAAAGCACTTTAAAATTGTTTAAAAAATGATTCTCTTTTTGTTATCATGATTATTAATGCAATATTCTGCTTTTGTTTCGTTTTAGGCTCTCTGATAAAAAGAAGAGAGAAACGAAGAGACGAATTGAGTAATTGATTCGCGAAAAGCGAATTTGTTGCGAGAAACAGTTTTCTAATTACAATAAATGTAATTAATTGATTGACATTAATTTCGACATTAATAATGTTGTTCGCAAAAAAGAATACAAAAAGCGACTCAATCAATCGAAAAGAAACAGTTTTTGGTAATGTTGAACGCAAACAGCGGAGTACATATAAACACATTGAGAGTACATTGTTTGCCTCTATTCGGTAATTCGCTTGAAACGACAAAACGCTGCAACTCACAATTTATTGCTTTTGTTTCGTCAAAAACAACATCAAAAATTTAATAGAAATATGGTTATCAATGCATACATGTTTTTTACGACTTTTTGTTAAAAGCAATTTCTTCAGTCGTCATTTATCAAGTTTCGCGATATTAATATATATTCTTTGCCATATTATTACATATCTAATAAGAATAAATAACGAAACGAGCAATTTGTGCACGATTACAATTTGAATGCATTCAACTCGCGTCGCTCGCGAATCGGGACCGATCCGCTCTCTTCTCCGTCCTCCGCTTCGACGCAATCAATGTTTGTCATCGTTCTCAGTCATCGTTTAAATTGCGCCATTCACAGCACATCGCATCCAATGCATTCATCGCAACAATCACTTATTTCAATGATTTATTCAAATTCAAGGATTTTCGAGGCACAGCAACGCATTTGCTTTCGCTTTCAGCACACATTCGCTGAAAAAATGAATTACAATGTGTATTATCTGTTTGTGCGCGCACACAAAAACAACTCAAATTAAGCTCAAATTCGCAACAAATTATGAAAATTAAAAACTAGTTTCAAGTCAATTTCAATAATTAATAACCACTACTTTCGTTGAAAGAAGAGAAGTCGAGTGTAAACATTGCTGCAATAACAGCATTATTGCCTTTTTTGATCAAAAATGAAATTCACCCAAAATTCAGTTTCAGCAGGAAACACGAAAGCGAAAAGAGTCTACAAATTATATGTTTCGTTGTACGCTGCAGCACTTTTCCATTCTTCCATTTCTTCGCCAAATAAATATAACACCTTTAATTTTTTTCAAATCTTGTTCTAGAAATGTTTTTGTTCGCTATATTGTGCAAATTAATTTCTCAAAAGGTCCATTTCAGTGACAACTTCCTCGTTTAAAAAATGACGACTGCTTAAGAGTTTAATTCATTGTTATTCAGAATTGAACACATTTCACGAAATAAAGAGAATGAATGAAACGCGACGCGCTTGTTGATGAAGACAACGATGTGAACGAAACAAGTATTCGTTGTACACATCGTGTACATGTATCGTTTACCTGCCAACAGAATAATGCAGATCGCAGTCATCGAAATTGCAGCTGTTGTGAGAGAACGACAGACCCTCCGTTTTCGGAACTGCTTTCAAATGTGTTCACAATTGGCAAGAAACCAACAAAAGCCGACTTTGCATTTCGTGTCTGCGTGCATCACTAATATTTTCGTCCATTTTTTATTACTAATTTCGTTTCATTTCGAAGCCATTTTCTCTTTTTTTGCAACGCTGATTAATTATTTAAATTAGTCTCACAATTCACAACAAGCCAATCTCAATTTTGCTAATGTCGAAATAGGAAAAAGAAAACAAATAATGTTCGAAAGCAGTGATCATGAAATGACACGAAAAACATTCAAGAATCAATGGACGGAAGTACGGACGAGTAATTCTATTAATTACAAGTAGAGTTCAAAATGAATATTTATCATACATGCATTTTAAAGTAAATCAATTAGACGATTGTGTGCTATCGTGAAATGAAGCGAAATAAAAAATGCTCCAATTTCACCGAAAAAATATGGTACAAATATTAATGGACGTTTAAATTGATGATTGCGTTGCGAACAACAATTCCTGGAAAAACAGCGAAAGCGTTAAAAAATGTTTGAAATGTGTTTTCGACGAACGATATCGCTGTCAGGCTTGAAACGCGTTGTTTTTGCGTCAACATTTGAATGAAAAGCCGAAATCAATGCAACGAATCGAGTGACACATTGGTAATCGAGTGCATCATAAATTTGATTATCTGCGTTACTTTATTCAAATGTGAATGATTGCAGTGAACAGTAAATAAGTTGTTACGAATTTGTTATCGAAAAAAGTGAGCAACGTTTAAAAGTGTGTTTGATATGTTTCTCGGAAAGTGAACTCAAATAACACTCAATTAACAGAATCTAATTGTTATAATGTCTTTAGGTTAACGACTTTTTTCGAACGCTGTACGAATTCATTAACGCAAACGACGAATAAAATAAGAAACGAAAAGCGGTGAAAAGAAAGAAAAGAAGAGTACAGATATGAGCTAATAATCAATTGAAAATACACATGATACATTGTGCGTCGTATTTATCCTTCGGCTGTGTTCCCAGTGGAAACGTTTTTCGCAGCTATTTTTTAAGGCTTAATAAAATTGGAGACAAAGCATGTTTCGAGTAACGGCCACGCACACAACACGTAACGCATTGCATTGTATGTCGATGGACGAGTGAAGCACGTATTTTGGAACAACTCATTTCGCTGCTTTCTCTTTCAATTCGCTCGTCTCTCACACATTCATAGCGAAAGCATCTCATTTAACGTTGCAACACTATTTTTCACTCATTTAAAAAGCATCGCCACTTTTGTTGCTGTTGTCACAGCTTCGATGATTACCGCTGGAGTAGTACTTATATTGCTGCCATTATTCGATATCGTTTTGTTTTCGCGAATATTGAGTGCACGAATATTTCATCGTTATTATGTTGTTTTTTCAAAGAAATATTGCAGCATTTCACCGAAACGTAATAATGGCCTTGGAATAGGTACTGAAATTAAAAATTGGAAAGTGTTGAATGCGTGCACAAAAATACGAATACGAGTCGCTATTACGTATCGCATGTACGTGTACGTTTTTATATGTGCATGTCGTAACTGAAACAAGGAGAAAAGGAGAAGTGCATCGCGACTCGCCACGTTCGCTGCTTTCACATCGCAGTCACAATTCGCGTTCCGTTTTATTCTGCGCTTTTCAAAGCGAACACAAAAAAACGCATTATTAACGTCAATAGAAACGCAACCATTTTTTCATTTTTATGAAAATACATTTTCCTTTACAGAAAATAAATAGACAACAAGAACAAGAAAACAACGAAGAAAAACGTTTTTGTGCAAATCCAATTTCAAACGAATCAAATTCTTGGGAGTTTTCTTCTAATTACAACAAGTGTTTAAGTTAATCTTTTCATGTTAAACCTTTTTTGAGAGAAACATTTCGTAAAAAAGAGAAAATTTCAATTTTAATTTCAACTCTTTTTGCTTTTCTCGTTTTCCTTCGTTTCTCAACCGTAAATTTGAATCTCTTGAATTGGGCACAAATCTGGCGACCGGCCGCGTTAACAACGCAATGAAACACATTTCGATATAAACGCAAAAAAGAAACGCATTAATTGAATACCGATAGAAGTATGTGTTCACATTTATATCAAATTTATACTGGCGTGTATTAAATATTGCAAACACATTGAAAGGTGTTCAGCGAAAATGTTGTATCTAACAACGATACTGTTGCTGCTCGTCCTTGTGCTTGGCAAACAACGCACACAATTCGACGAACGCTTTATTGCCTTTTATATTAACTTAAAATATAATAATCGAGCAAATGAAACATGAGCGATTTTTATGCTTTCAATGCGTGCACATAACTCGTCTAAAGTTGGCTTTTCGCTGCAACCAACAAGCGATCACGAGCAACAATAGCACAACAGTGTTTCTTCTCTGTTCCCGAACTGTTTTCAGTGTCGCTTCCCGTTCCGCGACAATCGCAGTGCCACTCAATGCATCGGCAATCGAAACCTTTTTATTTTACAACTTACCACATTTAAACAACATTTTTTACAATTTGTTATTTTTCATTTCATTTCTCGTTTTGTAAACAAAATTTGCGAAAAATAAACGACATTAAATTAAAAGGAAACTTATGTTTCAAAAATAAACGAAAAAACACGGATGATAAAGCAATCGAATCGTTTGTTTGTTTAACAGTTAATCTTCATTTGAATTCTACGTTTCAATTATTTGTGCTCGCAAATAATAAATGTTATTTCAAAAATGGAATTCATTTCGCATTCAATTGCGATATTGCAGAAAAAACATTGCAGCCAAGAAAAGAAAACAAAGCACAATGAATGAGAAATAAATGTGGCAATTAATCGGCGAGCTCAAAGTAACAAATTGCATTATTCGCCATTATTCGCAAATAAGTAATTAAATTATTCGCCAAACACTAAAATAAACATTTTCGAACGTCCAAAGATGATTGCGAAATTGAATTGAAAGCGATTGCAAACTCGTGATGTAATAATTAATAAATATGACGACTCACCTCTCCGTGTCTGCAGAGTCTTCCGTCTGGACTCTGTTCTGGCAAAAAGTAGAGACGAACGGAGGACAACGATTGACGGTTCACTTTATCCTCCCACAACAATTGCAGTTCTCCAATGCACGGATCGTCTTTTGGTGAAATTCGAACGAAAAAGAACTGTCCCAAAGCCCAAACATTGCTTGTCTGTCGACATTTGAACGCTTTATAGAACTTGTAATTACCGTGTTGACCGCACGGAGCTCCGACGAATTGACAGAGAGCGTCGGACATGCTTCCAAATATTTGACTGCAGTCTGCAAATAACGAAGAAAACGCGTCACAAAAGTATGGAAAAGTTAATCGCGAAAAGTGAGTCGCGCGAATGTTTCATCGCAGTAATTGAATATAATTTGAACGACGAATGCATAGCGGGCATCGATCACCGAACGCTGAGCACCGATCGCGACAAGTCCGAAGAAACAGAGAAAAGTTCACAAAAACGGATAAAGTTCAGCGACCGAAGAGGCAAGTGTACTGTAGTGTTGCGATTCGAAGTTAGAACGTTTTGCGTTTGCAACGCTGCGAACGATACGAGCGCAGACAACACTCGAACCTCTCGAATTCAGGAGCACACGATTTGTGAGCGCACGAGTTGTGAGCGCAGCAAAAAAGCAATGCACACAAACACTGCAAACACTGTAAACTCGTTTCCAGGCAATCGCAACAATCGCAATGCGTACGCCGATCGCCGAGCAAGCCGCGCGCGGCGCACAAATGTAACGCGCGACGGCGACCACCTTCAAAGACTGGTCAGTGACCAGTGGTCACTTTAATTCGCGACTCGTAAGCTCCAGTCAACCACAATGTTCTTTATTTTCAGCACCTTTCACAATATGTGCTTTTTAATCTCTTTAATGTCAACCGCAGAAACGTCAGTCGCAAATCACTGCTGGCAATATTTGTTGGCTTCTTTCAAAAGCGATTGCATTGCACTTCGAATTGATTGCGAAACGAATGTACGCGAATTAAGCTAAACTTATATAGAGTGCGAGCGTTGTGCTTGTTCATTAACGAATGATTTAAAAATAATACAGAATACGTGTTTATACGCACTTCTGCGAACAAACGACGACACATCAATAATTACGAAGCATTCGTCTCTTCTTTTTTAATTTACTGCGAAAGACAAATGTGTACGAAAAAGCGAAAGAATACGATCATATTTCAAGCATGTTTTTCGGCGCAAATTTCCTTTTAAAAAAGGAATTCAAATAATTACGAAATTTGAGTAACAATAGAAAACGATTGCCACCTCTGAATTGGACACTCTTTTCTTGAAATTGAATGAAAAGTGCGGAGAAAAGAAACGAATGCAGAGAAGAAAAACATTATCGTTATTGAAGAATTTAAAGTAGGTTATGTTTTGTTGTGCTTTTATGTGTTGCTTTTACGTCAAAATGACTGCGAAATGCAACAAAACAGAAAACGTATTGAAATACGTTTCGTGTATTCAATGACAAATGTTGTAAAAAAGAATCGAACACAATTAAATATGAAAATTAATTAGCAAACAATTATGTGGCAAACGAAGCAATCGCAGCAGCATTGAAACATTGCACATGAAAAACAAAACAAAATGTATGCATTTATGTGCATGTATTTATGTAATCATTTTGTGCGCAATTCGCTGACAAATATAAGATACATAGAAATTTATAACTACATTTTACACGCCCACAAAGTTTGCTCGAGATTTATTACATATTTTCACCAATTTTCTTTCTTTCGCAACATTTGTGCACAAAATTAAAATTGAAACGCAATCAGTTTTTAATAATTCGCTGAACGCAGGCAAACATGAAAGCAAACAAACAAACATTGTTCGCACAATTTTTAAAATAGCTTTCACAAAATAAATGCATTTTGAATACCATTTGCGAAATGAATGCAGTTCATATTTTTTGGACATGATCGAATCAAATTCAACCTTATTTTGGAAATGCACTCATCGATGTTTTTCAATCATTGTGCGCATTCTGCTTGAACAGTGACTCGCATTTTTAGAGCTTTAATTACGAAACAACGTTTTCGAAAAAATGTTCGAAATAAGTCGAAATGGTCGTTGAAGCGTAAGGAAAGCATTTTGTGATACGCAGTATTTTACATAAGAATGCATTCATTCATTCATTAACCCAAGTATGTTCGTCGAAGAAATAAAAATGTATGCGTTCGTCGTATTCGCCGTATTCGCATTCATTCGAATGCATTATTATTATGATTTGAATTGAATAAAGAAAAGAAAGTAACGAATAATGGAATACGAAGAAATAGTGAGAAATATGTATGCGCAGCCAGAGAATACATGCAATGTACATGCAATCTTTAAACAGTTGTGCGATCAATAAAAGCAGCATTGTGAACATTGTAATTTCTTAATATAATATTTTTTTGTTTCTCCAATGTTTTCGTTGCGAAATACGTTCGCAAATAAAAAACAATGTTTAAACCGTCAATTTTAGCGTTTATAAAGCAAGGAAAGTGAATGAATTGAATGTTCAATTGAAATGTATTTGCAGCATACAGCGTTTACTGAACATATTCCAATGTATTCGACGTTCACGAAATCTTTTTCTTTGCAATCTTTTATCATATTCGCAAATAATATTTAAAAAAACAGAAAACATTTGCATAACTTGCAAAAATAGGGTCACCAATAGCATTACACAATTGACAGCACGAATGTCGTTTTTTAATATTGTAAACATTGAAACCTTGAGATTTTAATTTCACATCATTTCTTGCGGGATCGTGATTCTGACCTATTTTTGTCGAATTAATCTTTATTTTACGAAATTAAAGATTAAAAGACCAATTTTGTAATCATGTTCGTAGTGTTGCTAATTCTTGTGCGTCGCAGTTTCTCATTTCACTGCATTCAATAACCAAAACATCTTTAACTGATTTCAACACAATAAACATAATAATTTCGGGTAATTTGTGCGCAAATTGTGTACAGTTTCTTCTCTATTCGCAATCATTTAAAAAGGAATGAAAGCAGCGCAAATAACAAATAACGTTCGCAATCGTTTCGAACGCATTTGCAGAATGAACGAATATTCTTTGAGTTATGGTTATCGGAGCTGTCTGCACAACTGACCAATGGTCAGTGTTGGTCACCGCTCGTCGCAACATTTAAACGAATGCTTCGATAATGCGACTCAATGTTTGACAAACAATGAAACAACAAAATTAAGATTATCGCTTTTGTTTTGCTGATTGTTTTGCAACGCAAAATTTAAAATGCAATCTACTCATTGTAAAAAATGGCGAAATCACAAAACGTTACTTCTCACTTTTTCAATGGCTGACAAAATGAATATTGCAAACATTGATCGCATTGAAAAGTCGAAGGGTTCGCAGAACGCGAGACGTGAGATGTGAGAAATGTGCGATGCAACAACACTACAAATGTTCAAATGTATACATAGACATGAACATTGCTGACGAATTGTATTCACCCACAAAAACGGTCAATGAATGAATACCCACAAAAACACACCTAAAATATTGAAAAACAACTTTTCTCTTCACTTAAACGAATGCTTTAAACTTCAATGTTTTGTTGATTCAATGTCTGAAATACAGATTTGAATGCATCCATTTTTTAAGCTTTCATTTCTTTCGAAATATTTTTTAATGCATGCATAATTGATATCATATTCAATCTTGAAAAGCGATCAACAATTTTATTCTTTAATGCGTATTTATGCAGTGAAACAAGATAAAAAAATCGTAAAATAGCCTTTCATTAATAGAGTGAAAAACGATTCCATTTTTATTTACGTTCAATTGACGAATGAAAAACGCAATTTTTGCATGTTTGAAAAAGTGCTTGTCGAGAGAGAGAGGCAACACTGACTGCACTCGATTTTCGAAACATTTCTTGTCACTTGCAAACAAACGAAAGAAGAAGCAGTTTATTTTCACTTAAGTCCGACTTGAAAAAATAAGTCATGAATTCATTGAAAAAACAGAAGAAGAAGAAAGGAAAGAAATTTTACTGAAAATAAATAAAAAATTTGTTGGACAAATTTAAAGTCAAAGTAATGTTTTGAAAGAGAAACGTTTTTCGGATGCAAAAAATGGAGAGAAGAGGAATGACGGAGAAGAATCGCAGAATCAGGGATACACTGCATTCACTTGCAGATGAAAAGTCTTTCGTTGCAAACAAAGCAGAAAATCAATAAAAACATTGTCCTTTAAACGTTAAGCAACAAAAGCCAAACAAATCTCACAAAGAATAAAACAGATTGCTTTATAATACATAATATGTATTTGCGCCTCTCATTTCTTATTCAATTTACGTTTTAATTAAATTCGAGTCGAGTTGCGTCAAGTTCCGAAAACAGCCCGAAACAGTGCCGTTCTGCCGTTTCAATGAGTTTACAGTTTGTTGTGCGATGCAAAATAAGTTTCGTTTTTGAACACACACCGCATTCATTGAATTGGCAGTCATGTAAACGGTGAATGCATTGAAGGCAACACAACACATATATACATATAACATACAACACATCCTGTTTAAAAAATAGACTCGCGTTCACTGAAAAAAACTATGCAAAACGACGGCAAATGATGAAAATCTGCTTTTTGCGGAAACGCGTTGCACAAAAAATTACACCGTTTCAACATGTTTCATTATTTCACAGCTCTCCAATTCTGTTTTGCTCATTTGTGCTTTTGCATATTTTCCGTATTTTCATAATTCTTTAATTAAATAAATCAAGTATTATTTAATGCTGAATGCGACATAAATATGCTTCTTTTGACTAATTATCGCATTTATGAAATAATCTGTAAGTTGATAAAAGTGTGCGATCGCCGTCGAGGAGGCATGAAACAAGCGAAAGCAATGCATTCATTCATTTCAAGTTGAATTGCACAAATAATAATCATATAATGTATATTGTAATAATTTAAATGTACTTGAAAGCAGACATGAAAAAGCATTGACAGAAAGAGAAAGAAGAAGCGAAACAAAAAACAAATGAAATAAATGAAAACAATGATTTCACATTTTTTGTAAACGTGTCATTATTTCGCAACGAATCTCGCACTGTTTGTTCAATTAAAAATTAATTTTGATTAATTTTCGCGCATTAATTCAAACAGTAATTTGTAGTCTGCAAAAATAAGCCTTTTGATTAAATTCTTTATTAATAATTTCAGATTTTTTGTCGACGTTTGCTATTATTTATATAATATTATTATTATTATATACATTTTCATTGGCAGTGAATAAAGATTAGCCTGCATCGCTATCTCCGTTTCTCGGCTCTTCTCTCCTCTTTTTCAGCAATAAATTACTTTTTTGGAACCAAACTGATAAATAACGAGAAAACGAAAAGTGTTCGCATTTTTCAAATAATGCTTTACAAATTAACGCTGAAAAAAGAAGTCAAAGAAAAGTGACTCGACTGGCGTTTAATTAACCGAATTCGAAGCAAAACAGTGATTAATAATTAATAACGAAAAAATGAGTCGACTCGAGTCGCTTCGTCTTTAATTAAAAGCGGAGCATTCAATTCAAATGAACACAAAACGCATTTTCGACGCTAATTATGTTATTCATTTGCGAACGGACACAATGATTCACAATTCAGCAACAATTGCATACAATCCGAGTACAATTTGAATGCTTTTCCGTTTTACATTTGTCGAATACAAATTTCGTCAAAAAAAAACAAAACCAAAAAGCAGAAAAAATGTGCCCAAAAAATTTACGTTCAGAAATATGATTGAAAAATGAATGAAATAATGAAAGAAGCAAAGAATGAAAGAACGAAAGAATGAACGAATCAACGAATGAAACCTGTTTTCATTCTGCGAAGAAACAAAATTATTAAAATTTAAAAGGAAATTTTGAGTGAAAAATTGGAAAGCCAATCGCTGCGATCGCCGCATTCGTTCACAGATTCCCGAGTTTCAATTTAATTACACATTTTTTCAAGGGTTTCACAGCAAAAACAAGCATTTCAAATATTTAGTTTGGAGAATATATGCAGCTACATTTTCATCACTCGTATCGTTATCAAATAATGCGTAAAATATGAAACAAACAGAAACATTGAAAAATATGGCATTCAATTAAAGTGCGCAACACTCGACAGCAACGAATGATATGAATGTTTGAATATCAATGTGAAAAAAATGAATGCGATGCAACGAGTGCCATTTTTGTTATTTCTCGACAAACACAAATGTAAATAAAACGCCAACTTTTGTACACAATTCTTAACCGGTAATTAATTACTCTACTTAATTTATTGCTTATGAAAAGTAATAAAGATATAAAACAATATAAATGAGTTGTGTTTGCGATATGCCCGAAAGAGTACGCGAAATGCGCTTTTTAATTGCTTTTTTAAAGCGAAATCGAAAAACACAGTACAGTATGTATTGCGAAAGGGTCGCCGTTTTCGGACACACCTTTGCGAAGCCAGAAGCGATGCATTGCGAACTCAGCTAGAACACCGAAAAGCGAATTGCATTCACAGGTCAACACTGGTAACAAATGCACAAAAAACACGATTTCATGCAAAAACAACTTAATTCAATTATTCATGAATTGTTCGAGAACTGACGCATCAAACAAATTAGAAACCATTTTTTAAAAATTTCAAATAAATTTCAAGTCAAATAATTGTTGTTTTTTTGCGATGAGTGTTCAATTTAATAAGCTTTCGATAAATGATTGATTGAACAAAAAAGAGATATTTGTGCGCATTTTTGTGATAATATATTTATAATCTAATAATACATGTAACCTAAAAAACAAAAATTCGATGTTCGCTTTATTATTCGAGTGCGACTGTAAAGAGATTATAAATACACATTTTACATTAATACACTTACATTGAAATGAATTGAGTAACCGTTTGTTGCGGTCGAGAATCGAACAGCACTCAATTTAAGAATAATATTCTCGAGAAACGAGTAACGTAAGCGATTATTAATTTATTGCTTTTAATTACACGTCGAATGTAATTGCGAACAAACATTCACTGAATTCGCTGTTTTATCGAGTATTTCAATGATTCGAGCTTCGAAACGAAAAAACGCCCCTCAATACTCGCAATGCAAGCGAATTGCCTGCGAACTGACTTCAATCGCGTTACGTTTGCGGCAATTAATCGACAATTTGTGCTGTTTGCTAAATGCTAAAAAATGAATACTAAATTGTCTCCAAAATGCTGCAAATGCTCGTCTTGCGTTCTTTTTATTTACTGCGAACGGATAATGTTTCACTGAGAAGGCTCAACGATTATTGCATCTAATTTTACACAATTACTTTTCGCAAAATAGATATTATTCGCAAGAAGTAAACAAACAAAAATAGATTTTAAATGTGCATGTGAAATTAGAAGAATAGAGCGCTTGTGACTGCGCGTTTAATTAATTTGAATGACAAAGAATTGTTTTGAAATGTTTTGAAGAAAAGAAAATATGGCTGAGAGAGCAGCCATTGTGCACTGTGCATGTAACAGGCATACATGTACAACATGTATTCGTTGAGTAAGCTTGTGTTGTATAAGCGATGTGCTCACCGGATTCGTGCGCATTGAGTGATTGAATCGCACAGTTAATAATAATAACAGTATTGCACAACGTTCATAACATTGATAAACAACACTTTCGTCGAAAATTGAGCGAACCGAATTCACTTCTATTACTTTTCTTGTTGCTGCTCACTTTTTACCAATAAAAATTAATATTGATTTTCGGTTCAACAAATGTTTTACCATCGATTGTTGCGTGAATCAACATTAATAAAAAACATTATTTTCGTCAGTTAAATTCAATTCATTTTGAATCGAAAAATTTCCCATTTTTAACAGTAAAAGGAAAACTGGAAATGAAACTTATTTTCCTGAAAGCTATTTACATAAAACGTAATTAACGACCATTTTTATTCACTGTTTTAATTTCAAATCTCAAGCGAAACAAATTATTACTTGATCATTCTTATGAATGAATGCGAATAAGATTTACATTTGAAAACGAATCTGATTCACTGCGAACAAAGCCGCAAACATTGAATTTTGAAATTAGAATTTCAGCGAATTTGATCTCGTCAATTTCAGTTTCGTTTCATTCGTTCGCATTTGCGAGAAAAGCCTCGAAAATATGGATTCATTTACATTTTCATCGTTCGCAATGACGTTTGCATCTATTTGCGAATTCATATTTCTGAAAGTGCAAAGCACAGCTTCGACTGCTATTTACTTGCGCGACTGTACTGAAGGACATTGAATTCAATGCGTGCGTACGTGTATGTACAGTACGTGTACACTGTGTCCAATAAAAGAGCGAGCTAAACAGTGAAATGTAACACTTGTATAAGAGAAACGTTGCAAATGTTCGTGAGCAACAGACATTATTCGTGTACAGTACACACTTCTCTTTTTAAATAATTCTTTTATTACGCTGCATAAAAAACAATTCCCTTATTGTTACGCTTCAGAAAATGGTTTTATTTCATTTGTTATTTAAAACATAATTCGCATGATTACTCGAAAAGGGTTAATTTTATTTAATAAATTCCATTTACTCATTGTTTATGTTTACTTTGCGAATAATTCGAGAAAAGAAAACAGTGTTTTTTAATGAATTTGTGTGCGAAAAGAAAAGTGCAGCAATTGTGCCAATAAATAATATAAATAAATAAAAAATAAATAAAAAACAGTGCGAAGTGAACTTGAAGCGTTACACAAACGTTACGAAAGAGCAACGATTGCGTTGCAGTGAATTCCTCAATGTTCAATCATCATTTCATTTTCATTGCATTGCTGGCAGTCGAAAACAATTTCATTTCATTCGACACTCGATCACTGATTTCATTGCATTTCAAACAGACAGCTTTTTGTTTATTCGCTTCTCTTCCAATAAAATTAATTTCAATATTTTCATCGAAAAACTTTATTTACGGTCGTTCATTTTTCTCGACAAAAACGCATTAAAAAGAGTGAATTGAAAAGATGAGAACATTAAATACATTAAAAACGGTGACGTTAAAATCGATGCCAAGTGAATTATTTAAAAAAAGAGACTCATAAAATATGAAAATTGTTACAATTTAACAGCAGCTCTAAATTTTGTTTTTAATGTTTCTTTTTATTGAAAGCCAACAATGAAACAATGATATGAGGATATTAATACACCGAAATCGCAATTTGTATTGTTTCCGAACAGTGAATAAAGAGCTTTGAAAGCAAACAAATGAGCAGCACGATTATTACCAGAATTGATGCAACGAAGCAACCGATAGCAAATGAATGCAGCACACAATTGAGCGCATCGATGGATACAGCAGAGAATCGCTCGCAATTCAACGACGAATTACATTTATTGACTCATAAATAGCACAATATTTGATCATAATTGTAATAACGCGCGATTTATGTCTTAAACTGCACGTATCACTTGCAATTAGTTTGCTTCCTTTTTAATACTTGCAAAGCATTGTTTGCTTGTTTTACACGAAATATTAAAACAAGAAAAGCGTGTAATTATTGTTGTCTCATTAATTTGGATCCACTTTTTGCGCATTTCGGTGTTGTGCCGCGAATGAATTATTCGTTTAACGAATGCATCCATAAATTGCAGAAACGTTTACCCGGTTTACTGTAAATGTAATCGCAATGAAACTGACACAATGCATACAAACAGCGAACATTTGTACGCATATTTCCGGGAATGTTGGCGAAAAATGCTCGTTGTTTCCGTCACAAACGCGGCGTTAAAAAAGTGCGATTGAAAAATACATGTTCATCAGGCGTTCAAAGCATTTACTCTATGATTGATGAATAATGAATGCATTGCGTTTGTGTTTCATTTTGATTAAAAATATAAATCGACTCCGAATGCTGCAGCGCTGTTCGATTCGCGAACCTTTCGCAATGCGTTTCGCGGAGCAGAGATGAGTCGTGAACAGATGCAATCGCGGCGATGCTGCATTTACATCGCATTTCGTTTCTTTCGCTGTCACTGATCACAAATGAAACAATTATTGAAACACAATCGATCCGCCGGCGCACAACATTATTTCATCCATTCACGAATCATTTGTTTGCTTTTTCAACGAAATCGAGTAAAATGCTCCGAAACAGAATGAGAAAATGTGTGCGAAAAGTGAAATGAAATTCGCTGCTGTCGACTCAAATCTCGCCAACATTTTTTCGTTCATCGAATCGCGTTTCAGATCAGTTTCGCGAAAAATTACTTCACTTTATTAAATATTGAACATAACACGTGAATTACTTGAATTCGCAAAACTCGGTAACATTTTATTGTGTTCAGCAAATTGTCATTTCTTGCATTTTCTTTCTTTACTCGCGACCTTAAAACTTACATCAATTTCGCAATCATTTTGTTGAGAACATTAAAAACAAAATATTAAAATGTCGTTTATATACTGCAAATATTGTTCAACGAATACATTATAAATTTGTTCTAATTCGCACGAAGCAACAAAATTTTCGACTTTTCTTGATCATTGTGTTCGTTGCACTCTGCAAACACGAAACATTTTTTCACACTTCAGACATTGCACACTTTAATTACGATCTTTTCAAAGAGTCTCGAACATTGAATCGCGATCTTTGCTTTTAACTTGATTTTCGATAAAAAAATGGATTCTATTCAAAACAGTTCACGAACTGTGAACAAATGAGAAAATGCAGTGTTTCGCATCAGATTCGCAGTTACACAACAAATTTCATTATTTTTTACATCACAAATCGCCCGCATTTCGAAAAATATGTCCGCAGCTAATTAATGAATAAATGAGTTCTTCGTTTATGCAGTGTTTGTTGATCGCAAGAAATTGCGTAAAAAATTGTAAAAATTGATTGAAACAATGCGATTCGTTGTTTCACTGTTCTACGCAGATAACATGTTTTTCAAAATTCAATTGTTTTTAAATAATGTTTTTTGAAACTAAACAACCACAAAAAGATAATGCGTTGAAAATATAATCCGTTCCTTGTTTTCAATGCGTTGCGAATGAAATTCATTTAAAATTAGCTAAAATGTGTCAATGAAATACGGTTGTAAACTAGTGTAAAAACATTGTTTACAATTAATGTTGGCAAACAAAAAATTGTGAAAAATGGAAGCGACAGAAAATAGAGTTGCCAACGTTTCGAATCGAATTTCGAAAGGAAACAATTTTGTTCAATGCTTTCGTCGCTCACCAGTCGTACAAATAACACATTTTTATTAATTTCACATTTCACATTCGCATTTTTTTCAATCATCTCAAATTGTGCTTGAAAATTAAAGAGCAGAGTAGCAAAGCAAGTGCTCACTTGTTATCGTAAATTTTTTCTTTTTTGCGAATGATGAGCCCTCGAAATAAGTCACAAAAGAAATGGACGCATCTATTTTCTCTTCTCTATGTTATTCTGTTACTTTTGCTTTCGTAAAATTTCGAGCTTGTCTCATTTTCAGTGTTTCGAATCATTAAAAAGTTTGCCACTTTGTCTCGATTCGTAATTTGTGCTGTTTGCGTGTCACAATTTAATTCATTGTTTGTCTCTTTATTTGAAAATAAAACGCAACATTTTCTCGATAAAAAACATTCGAAAAATAAGATTAGAAAAGAGTGCAGAAAAAGAATACACACTTTTAACAGGCATTGATAAACGATTGAATATTATTTTTGCGAATTCAATGCTCCGGCAACTGTTCAACTGTTCGCTTTGCATTTTTCAGATAAATTCGTTGGCATAAAAGATAGAAGAGAAGAGAACACGGCAGCGATCTGTTCGATGAGCGAATTTCTTTCTTATGTTCGCAGTTGTCACTATTAAACAGTCGCAAATAATGTTTCGCTGTTCGGCGATATCTGCTCGACAATTATTCAAATTGATTTTTATTCACTTAATTAATCGAGTATATACAAACACAACATCGCTCAACTCGCTGTTCACTGTTCACTGCACATCGCGCTCTTTATTCAAATTGAAGACTCGAAAAACACGAAATAAATGAAACAAATGAGCTCACATTTATTTACGATTTAATTAAACAATAAAGAAGCTCGCAATTAATGAGCATTAAAAATAAAAATACGAAAAACGAAGCGAAACAAGCTTCGCAACGCTTAACAATGCGCCATTTCATTGTTTACCAGTTCAACATCAAAACATTGAGTATCAAATGAAATGAAATGTATTTCAACTTAAATTGTGTTCATTTTGCGTGTCGATTTCAAATACATTTACATTTCAAAACACGAAACATATGCAAAGAAAGAATGAAAGAAAGAACTCTTAAAAAGCTCATTTCTCGCTTTTTTACGCATATTTTAAGCAATTTCTTACGAAAAAATGGAGCATTAAAAATATATTCTTAATAATGAAAATATGTCCGAGAATGAATGTAAGAATTAGGAAAACATTTTTGTAACAAGAAACAAGATTCGCTAATTTATTTTGTCACTGAAAACGGAATTGAATCGAGTCGAAAGTGTTGCTCTGTGTTCTGTTTACTCGAATTTCTGTCGAATAAGAAAACAAGAAAATAAGAAAAGTATTGAGAAGTATTGTATTTTTTTCAAGTATTTTAAAATCAAAGTGTGTATTGCAGCGAATGTCGTGTTCACACATCAAATCAATTCAATTTCGATTCGTTTTGTAAAAAACAGCGAAAATCGATGGCAGCGAACGAGAAGCTCACAAGAAACAAAAAGTATGGCAATAAGGTAGTTGAGAAAAAGTGAACTGATCCCAACGGTGCAGTGACACTGTAGTACACCAGTCACTGTACTTACACCACAGAGATCGTACACATTGTATTCATTTCACTCACCGTTTCTCCAAAATTGTATTCGAATGCAGCAGAAGCGTCCGTTTATGTCCACTCGGTCACCGGTCTGTTTTTGTTTGCTTATTTAAATAAGTAAAATTGGCAAAAATCTGTTTATTCAGCGACTCGCGTGGAAGCAGAGAAAACGAGAAAAATGACGTTGAACAATGAATCGCAAAATGAAGCGTAAAAAATGAATACACATTAAATTACAGCAGCATTAAAATACATACAGTGAAATATTGAGCGCAAAGCTGTGCGCAAAGCGTTTGCGTTTTTAAAAATATGAACGAATTTCAGTTTTCGGAATGCAAAGTGAAACATCGCAGCGACATATTTATTTTATTATTCATTTTACGTTTGATTCGTTTTGAAACGAAAATGGATGCCAAGCAATAAACGCTGTGATTCAATTAACAAAATGTTTTACATCAACAAAATCGCATTCAAAATGCTTATTTGTGATCATGTATCCTACTTCTAAATTTAAAAATAAAACAATTTTAAATGAACTTTTTTTGTAAACTGGAAACAGTGAAAAGCAAACTTTATTGAAGACGTTTCTCAATGTTTGTTAATTTTGAAGTTAAATGAAAAAGGCGAGTGACGTTTTAAACGCAAAACACGGCCAACAAAAACATGGCCGAAGCTTATTTCGCTTTCTCAGCCGAACCTAAATTGTGTTCGATTCGAGTGCACACAACGACCACACAAATATTCCGACCACTTTTATCGTTCAATTTTAATTTTCATTTAAAAAAGCGAATTTGTTTATTGAAAGCGGAACAAGCATTATAATAATGCATTATAAACGAATAGAATAACGAACAAGAAAATAATGTAACTCAAGTTGTTCGTTCGACAGAACATAATTGACGAGCGAATGTTACGAGTGCTGTTCAATGAGTCGCAATTGAAGAATTATCGATTTGAAAATATCTCGAAATGTTTCTATTGATTGCACACTCGTTTTCAATTAATTTCAATTAACGGACATTCAATTGAGAGCTCGTCGAGCGATTGTTTAACTTTTTTTTACATTTACACAATATTATAACGCGTAATAATAAATTAAATAATTGCCTTTTTTGTCCTAATTTCGAGTACTTCTTTCGTTTACGGCAATATTTGTGTTTCGAAACAATCGCGCAAATGAGGCACAGTTTTAACTGTAGCTCTATTCACTTCTCGTATTTTCGCTGTTTAGTTAATGTTCTAATGCTCCATTCTCTTAATGCGATCAATTCATAAAAAAACAGTTCAAAATTTAATTTCAAAAAGGTTTCAAATGAATATTCATAAAAATTTTAAACATTCAACGTTTTTTATATTTCAAATTACATTTTGTAAAGCTTTTTATTTTTAACGTTTATTTCGTAACTTTTATTTTAATCCACAAAAAGAGAAAATTGTGAAAATTATTACATAATACATACTGTTAACAGTGGTTCTGTTTGTAAATTATTTATTCGCGAAATTAAATGAATCGAGCGAAAAAAGAGAATAAAACGACATATGCAAAAATGCAGAATAATGAATTAATTGTTATTGCAGTGTTCCTTGCGTCGATCGCAGTGCACTGCAATAAATGCGATCTGGAAATGTGTCAATGAAATGTTTGCGAATCAATTGAATTGAATTGAAAACAAACTGTCTGCGAATGTATTGCAACGAATTGCGAGTGTTTCGTAAAATAAGACTCGGCGTTGTGTTGCGTAACATTCATTCATCGAATGTTCGTTCCGTTGTTATTCTCTAAAAATGGTGAGTGACGCGATTCTAGAATAACGAGCAAACAACGACACACTGTTCACTGTTCGCAATGAATGCATTACTTCCAATATTGCGTTGCAAAACTGACGAATAATGCATTGAAGATAACTTCTTTAAAACAATCAATCATTTCGTGTTTCGAACACATTTTTCGCAATTTGCAATTGGCGAATGCATCACTTTAACAACGATTTCCAAGTCATTTTTCACACTCACACACATAATACTCGACAATTGCTTAATTATGAATTGCATATTCAAGAAATTAGAAACTGCGATTTGTGTGCCAATCCGTGGGATGAAAGCTTGTTTCAATGAATTTCAATTTACAAAACAGCGGAAAAAAGAAGGGCGCCGAAAAATAACCAAAGGACGTCAGAACGATGCACCGATGAACGATGAACGTCTCTCCGCTCTGTGTTCGTCAGTCCGCAACGACGAAGCAGCGAAAAGTAAACGCGAATCTTTTATTCCAGCCTTAATAAGCATTCGTTTGCGAATTTTCACCGACAACGAAACACGTACACTTATGTATTCGTGTTCACGTTCAACGAACAATATTTCACTTCTCTTCGCTGAATACAGGAACACGAAATAAATAAACTCTTTTTAGTCGAAAAAACAACAATTTTAATGCAAAATATGTGTGCACTTGTTTATTCGAGAAATGAATTAATTTATTTCAACGTTAATTGCACATCATTTGAAAAATTGAGTAAAAAGAGTAAAGTTGACTGTGAAGTAAATAAATTGCTTGAAATGTTGTTGAATAAAATTTTGAATTACGAAAACAGGAAGAGTTCGCATCAGTTGAGTTCATTGAGTGGACACTCATTTAACTTGATTTCAGTTTATTTAACGTGCGTTTTGCAACATAGTAAATGCTATCTTCTTCGATTCTCGTATTGGTTGCATGATTGGCATGAATTCGCACACATCACTGTATTTGCAGCAATTTGAAACTACTTTTTTGTTGCGTTCCGAAAAAGAAGGCAAAAATAATTGAATTTCGCGAAGACATTCATTTTTCACGCGTAAATCAATAGTTTGCCTTGCGTCGCTAAAAAGCGCTTTCAATTTTGTTCACCAAATTTGTGAAATTATCGTTTTCATCTTTTACTCGAATATATTTATACTTTGTGCGAAACGAGAATAAAAAAAGTGAATGAAACGATCGCTTAAAACGAAGAACATTTTTTGAAAGTCTAATATCGAAATGGAGCAATTTCTATCGATTCGAAAATTGAAATTTTGCTGCTTGTCAAACATTTCCTTTGCAGCGAACGTTGCGCACCGAAACTGCACTCGTACCAATATATCAATACTACATATAATGCATTATTTTTTATGTGTAACTTGAGTGCAGAATACATAACATTCAATAATAATACAATTCCATGTTTCGACGACGAATTTATGACATTTTATTTGATTTCGAAAATTGTTCACAAAAAACAAGCGAAACTGAAACTGTTGTTGTCGTTTTATCAACTTCTGTTATTGCTGTGAAAACAATTCGAAACAATTGACCATTTTTCTGTTTCCACATTCGAATTTCGAAACCGTAATTATAATTGCGTTTAATGAAAAAGCAAAACAAAAAGAATAATAATTATATTTGCATTGTGTTTTCACGTTGAATCAGATGCATTGCAATATTGATTTGCAAATAAAAAAGTTGCTCGAAAGCGAATCAAGAAAATAAGAAAAAAATGTGAAAAGCTGTCTTCTTTTTGTGAACCAAAATCAGAAACCAGAAAATATTTACAAAAACTGTTTTTATTGTAACAACAACATAAAATGAAATAAAGAGTTATTTTAAAAACGGTAAATCGCATTCGAATAAAAACAGTGACACAACATTGACGTCGAAATTTGTTGCAAGCACATTCATTAGATAGAGTGAATTGATTTCGAAATCGCTGAGAATTCATTTTTGTGCGTTAATCGTGTGCCAGTTTCTGCATTCGCAGAGCAGCCATCTTTAATACGAATATGTATTGAAAGTCTAAAAATAAATGGAAAATTTTATTGAATTCTTTTTGATAAACAAAAAGCAAAGCACACTTATTTGAAATACAATGACTGAGGATCGCGGATCAATAAGTGAACCATTTTTTACAGATTTCATTCGTGGAAACAGCAGCGAACCTTTAATTTTGACATGAATCCATGAATCAAAAGCGAATACATACATGTACAATGTTGTACAATCTATTCGATGTGTTTGCTTTCGCGAAACGTTCTTCTCTTGCACATTAAATTGTTTTAAAAGTGTATAAAAAAAGTTTTATTCAACGAAAACGTCGAAAAGTGCGAAAATAAATAATGAAAACTCACGTTTTTGCGGGCAACTTGTGAACACATTAAATTATTATTGAAAACATTTTTTGCTCTTTAAAGTTGTGTTAATCGAGTTCACTGCTGTTCTCTGCATTCAACTTATTTAATGAGCACTGATCACTCGTTGCGAGCCGGTCGCTCGACAGGCGATCTCCGACCACACCTGAACTTTGTTGAACTTTTGCATTCAAACGGCACTCTGCTTCACAGACCACTCGTACGACCGCTCTGTGCATTCAATGTTGCAAGTTCCAAATTCAGATACAAACATTTGCAAATTCGATTCTTCTAATTTGCGGATAATTTAGGTTACAAATTGAAGGAAACGATAAAATATTTCATTCTGGAAATATGTTTTCATGCTATTTAATTTTTTTTATTTCTT
>NCKV01000050.1:0-31624 GCA_003675905.2 Leptotrombidium deliense
TGTGTGTGTGTTTGTTTGGAGAATTTTGACGAATGAACGAAAATTGAACGCTAACGTAACTGCACAGAGTTGAACAGTACAAGAGTAATGCGACAAAACGCAATGTATTATGAAATGCTAAGGTTTGATATAAATTGATTCCTCTCTTCAATCATCTCGTTTTTGTTAAGAACACAATTAAGAAGCTAAGAAAAAGTCGTATTGACGAAAGATGTGAACGGATGTGATTACATGAAAATCAGTTCGCGAATTCATGTTTTTTGTGACCCTTTAAATAGCTGCCGTTTATTTCAGGTATGAACATGCAGGCCGCATTCTTTGATAATTCAATAAAATTTACGATAAGCTTTCGTTATGTTGAACAAAAAATAATATTTTTTTATATTTCGTTTTCTTTCTAAAAAATTCCTCTGCAAAGTGAAAAACATAAAAGCAAAATTTTAGAACCGCATCGACTGTTCATAATTCACTTCAGTTTTATCTCTTTGAAAGCAGAAAAAAGTTTTTCTCGAAAATTTAGCGTAAATTGAGTACAAAAATCGAAGCCGACTGCAAAATGCTGCACACAAATGTGGCCGTCGAACTCGTCGTTCTTATCAGCCGACTCACACATTAAATTAAATAAAAGCCACAGTTTGCGTGTTCACGAACTGAAAATTGAAGAAATTCAAAATTGAAATACTTACCGTGAATAATACAATAATACATTGCTTGCATTTTCACTCAATGTGAAGCTGTGAATTCGAAATTTTGTAAAACTGAGAATCTTTGAAATGAACAACAAAACTTGAAAATCAAAATAGGTGACTTTTGACGTATCGACAGTTAATCACATCAAGTCGAATACAAAAACGAGTAAGTACTAATATAGCGAACTTGCAGTCTAAATTGAGAGATGAATATCTATTAGTAAATTGAAGCCTTTGTGTATAGAATGATCTGAAAATGGCAGTGAACTGAAGTAAACTTATATGAATTCAAACAATGAAAGTCGATCAATGCTTATCAAAAAGTTATAATAGTTTTTGAAAGAGCAACGAAAAAACGATTTTTAAAAGAAATCAACATTTTTTCATCTCATCTCTCTTTTTGTATCGAACATTTTTGTGTGCCAAGAAAAGTTTCACAGAAATGGACATCCATTGCGTCCATTGTGTCCACAGTTTCAATCGGACTGCGTTCAATGCTTAACGCTTTCGCGATTTTCATTAAAAGAAGTCTCGAAATATTTTTTCAAGAAGAAAAAGCTTTCAGAAAAACTTTGACAAATTTTTTATTGAACACAAAAAAGAGTTGCAATGACTTCGATTGCAGTAGCACAACAACAATAGCATGAGAACAATATTTTAACTTTCGTTCCCTACTCACATACAGGCACACAAACAGTGTACAAGTTTAACTTCACTTTTATTGCTCTTTCTTACATTCGACTAGCGAAGAAGAAAAAATGGAACTCATTTCAAAAATAGTTGTGTTGTGTGTCGATGCATAAGCAAGTGAACTCAAATATCGCAGTTCACTTGAATGCAATTCAATCGAATGTTGTACTATGTTACGGACTTCATTAAACGCAGTCGATGTTAACGCGATACGTGTGTGATATTGTTTCTTTCTTTTACTTTTTGTGTGCATCCATTTTAATGTGCCTGAAAAACAGCAATATGAACGTTTCATCGGCGATCTCATCAATGAAAATGGATCCTTCAAAAATATTGATACAAAAAACGTGAAACCGAAAACTATTGTGAATAATGGATAAGCGTTACATTCGTTACTAGTTTCGTTCATTTTCTTTTTCATTACACAAAAAAACGAAAACGCAATCAAAGAAATAATAAATTGAATTGTGAGCAGAAAAGTTCACAAACAATCTACGTAAGTGGATCAAATAGAAACCGGCCTCTTTGAAATTTTGTTTCCAACTGTTTGTCAATAATGCCGACGTTTTAATATTTAGTATAAGATCATTATTTAAACACGACAAACTTTGTCGGACAAAGTCCAACTTCAAAATTTAAGAGTGAATGAATTAAACATTGAAAAATTGTTGTCAACAAGAAATTAAACAAAAACAAAGTCATGTTTACCTTATTAATCTGTGACTCATTGAGTTCGAATGAATAAAGTGTTTGCAAGTGCTTGTATCAAACATAAAACCAGTGATGTTGTAATATTGTTGCTACACAATGATTGCATGTTATTCGTCACTGATATTGTGGACATTGCGATGGAAAATGATGTTTGATTTGTTTGTATTTACTGGTAATTACGACGAATACATTAAATAACATAAGTTAATGAGAATCCCATTGAGCACTAGTTTTCTTTGTTTGTTTGTATTGCTAACAATGTTGCAGTTGAATGAGAAGGCAAAGACATGAATGTAAAAAGGAATTACAACAAATAATAAAAGAATGCAAAGAGAAGTAAGAGAACACGTTTCTATAAGCTCATATTCGACATGACACTCACTGTTTACGCAAATATTTGCTTTTCTGAGGGAATATATATGTGAAACCACGAAAGTTCCATAAATCATATCTTATATCGATTCAATTTTTTATTTCCACTGTTTTTCAACGGAAAATCACAATTTCAAACAATGGCTTCGTTTACGATATTTCGTCTCGTTTTCTCAATAATTGTGCACAGCTTTTTCGACACACGAATCTTGTTAACGACGAAACGCTTCGTTTTGCACTAAAAATCAATGAGAAACATCGAAAACTTTCGTTTATTGCGATTAATTAAATTACATTCGCTCTTTCTCGCTTATATCACTTCATGTGAATCACTTTTTTGATTACGCATCTATTTCACAATGTGCAAACCGTCATTTGAATCAATTTTCACTGATTTAATAATAATAATTTGTAATTTTGAGAAGTCACGATTGAATGCGAGATGATCGAAAATAATGGCGGTTTATGTCAAAAGGCGACACGAAGAAAGAAAGAAAAATTTAACCTTTTGCGAGCACGGCAAAATGAACGTGAAAAAGAAAATAATGCTTTCGAGAGTCGTACACGGTTTAGAGAGTAGAGTAGTGCACATACACAGAGTACATGTAGTATATACTTGTGTTATATATATGTACTTCGTTTTAACTTCTCATTGGACACACATTTTCTTCTTTCGTGTTTCATTTCATTTTTTATACCAACTTTTCGTTGGCACTGTTTGCGTACACAAAATGTTTACATACTCTTTGCTTTATCTTTTTGTTTCATTTCACAAAAAAAAAGCAAAATGAAAAACAATAATAAAAAGGAGTATAAAATTTTTATGTCGAAAATGGTTGCTGCTCGCAAAATTGCGACTTATTTGTAACTTGTCATTTGCTTCACGAGTGCCCAACACAAACATTACTCTTTCTTTCTCTTATTTAAACTTTCCTGTTGGTATTGTTGTTGTCATCGTTGCAGTATTAAAAACATGAAATATTTTTATTATTACAACGCAACCTTTTCGGTACTTTTCACAACGCAATTGCATCACAATGCAAGTTCACTACATTTGTAGGTTTGTTGCATTATTGCACTGAATTCCTTCTTTTGTATTTATTGTTTTTTCGTACACTTTTTTGTAAATATTATTTTTTATTATATCTCTCTGGAATGAAAAACAAACGAACAGAAAACTAATATCCAACATTGGATTCAAAAGTAAACGGATTCTATTCGATTGATGATAAACTTGCAATTGCAAAAGTTGCGAACTCAACGCAACACATTTCTGTTTTTTAATCATTTGTATTCACAGGTTACAGTTTTGGTGCAAATTTTTCTTTACTTTCATGTTCACATCGACGCATTCATTAATCGTACTTTGCTGTAATAATTAATTTATATTTCGTTTAAAAAATCGTTGATTACTTTTGGAAACAAGAAAAACAACTGTAATCATTCTTGACGACGGATAATTTTTCATTGCAAATTCATTATTTATCGTGTCTCTTGTAAATTCGGAAACGTGTGATAATTTTGTGATTAATTTTTAAAGTCGAGAATCTGGTTCGATAAGTGCAGGCAGTGTAATGGAGAAACACACTTTTTTCACTGCAGCCTAATAAATATGAATAACATAAATATTTTATACGTTAGAAATACATTTTGCAAGCATTGCATTGATAGTGAACATCATTTTGCGAATGCATTTTTACACAAAAGTTTGTCAACTTTTAAATTGAAAACTTGTGACAACTTTTCTAAACGAAGCATTTCATCGGCAAAATGATATGAACAGCTTGTTTAGTTTACCAAATTTGGCGTATCGTTAAAATTGTCAATTGTCACATTTTGCAAGTTTGTGCAATTCTCGAGAAGCGATTTCGATACATTGCGCTTTGTTTGCTTGCAATACATTCGCTTCGCTATCTTTTATCAAATGCATCTCAAGTAACGAAACGTTTACGGTGTAAATTGAACGTTGGATACAAAAGTAAGAGACGAGTTCTTTTGTTTCGACACGAAAAATTATTGACTTTTACGACACATTCTTATTCCTTACAACACTTGAATCGATTAAATTAGCGCGGTTCACGCAGTTTGTTGGCTGTTGTGTGCCATGTTTGCAGCAAATTGGTTAACGAAGAAAAACACATTTTCTGTGTGCACTGTACAATGGATGTAGTGTAAAAGTAGTGCACATGTATTTCGTTACCCTTTCATTCGCAAACGAGCGAATTGCTGACAAAAGCTGCAAATATCGCGTCGAATTGCGAGCGCATTGTTCGTTGACGGCCAAGCGTACAAATTTTAGCTGCGATCGGCAATTGGCTGCAATTAAGAAATTACGCGTAACATATACGATGGACTACATTCACGTTATGCGATATTTCCTATTTCGCTGCTATTTACGTTCATTGAAATCGGTTGACTCGCATTTCGTTTCGTTGCGTTCACATAATGCATGAAACAGTTATAATTCACGGAACACGCAGTTTATTGCCGTCGAGTAATTGCCAAGAAAACAACGTTTGACATATTAACCGTGATTTATAGCCGGCAAATGTCAAAACTTTGGTTAATTGGTTTTTGCTTCGGTTACGCTTTACTACTGCCTTTTTTACGAGACTTTAATTTAATGTGCATTTGAAGACTCACAGCCATTTCTGCGAACATTTTTTCGCCATTTTCACTTTAAGCTCCGAGTTTCCGTTGTGCACACAATTCACTTTAAATTAAATGCGATTTGCAGCAATTTCAAAACGTCACCAAGCAAATATATAGCACATTACAACTACAAATTTAAAGTAGAAGCTGAAAAGTGAGACAAAATTCAATATGTGGTTTCAAATTCTGTTGAATTAATTTTTTGACATGTTTTAACGTTGTAGAAAAAGCAAATTTGGACGAGAAAATTTTTCCTGTAGTTTCACTTTGTTAGTGTGTAGTATTGAGCAATGAGTTGAGTGTGTGTGTAACACTTTTATTGTGTAGCGAACGAACGAAAGAAGGAATAATGTGAACTGAACAATCGATAGCGACGACGAAACACTGCCATTCACGGAAACTGTTGAGAATAGTGCACAAACTTTTTGGATAATTATTGTTCTCTATTCGATCTGTTCATTTCAGGATATTCCATTCTTTATCATTTCAGTGTGCGTCAAACATTCGTCGCAATCGCTTCGATGTATTCGAACGCTGAATCAAACTGAATGGATTGAATGTAAGATTGCAAAGGACAAACGGCGATTCCACATGGAGACAATGCGAATAAGTGGATCAGACTTATTGTTTATCGGTCACAATGCGAAGATAATGTGCAACGGTGAATACATAAACGAACAATGATCAAAGTGGTGATCATTGCCTGTCTGGTCGCGAATTGAGTCGACTGTTTGTCTAACTCAGCAAAAACGAACAGACATGAGCTATTTATTCATAGTTGCTCATTGAACGTGAACTGAACACAGCGGACATTTATAACCGTTAATCATTTATACATTTCACCGAATATTACTTCTCATTTACTTCTCGATATTTTTTCATTGCCTTTCATACATTTAATTCAGCGCATGCAATCAATCGTCGAGCTTTTGTTTCGGACATCATTTGCGTCGTTTCATTCAATTCGATCAATCATTTTGCCACTCATTTCGTAACCAAACATATGTACAGTGGAGTGAAACTATTTGCGAACGCAAAACCTAGAAAATTGTTCTTCAAACAACAAACACGTAAAATGTGTTTCAGCGTTTCAGCGACACAAGTTGTGTTCACATTCGATGCTCGACGAGTTCAAGCAACCATTAACAGATTACTGCGGATGTGTATGCATTCGTTGTGATGCAAACGTGACCATTGCTTTCGTCGAACACAGATTAAACTGTTCGCCAATACTTATGCCTCTCGAGATTTATGTACACTCATTTAGTTTTGTCCATGTATTTCGGTGATGCGTTTAGACATCGGGACAATGCATTGCAGACATCGATGCGTTTATTCGCCGAGTTTTCGCATCTCTGGAGTTTTCCAAATGAATTTGATCGAAATAAAAGGAAAACAGGCCGAGAAACAATAATTTACTGACGAAACACAATCGATCCACAATTAACACAGCTTTAGCATTCAATTTCGTGTTAACATAAAACGCAAAACAATGTCTTACCATTTGTCAGTCAACGACATTAACAACGTTCACGAAATAAACGAATACAAGAAAGATTCAACTCTCTCATAACTTTCAACATTGATAAGCAAATAATTTGATCGTCAATATTAACCGTATGCTCAAACACACGTCAAAATATTCATTATTCATTTGATTTCCATTGTGTACAAACAGTGCAATTGTTAATCAATATTAATATATCTTCAACATACAATAACATATTGTTAATCAGAATTATTTCTCAATGTGTAAACCAACCAATAATGAAAGTTTGACAAATGTCACTGATTTTTGGGCGCTGAAAAGCATAAGCAATACAGTTGCTCGCATAATTACAGACAAAGTTTATTTCTCATTACATTGTATTATACTTGCAATGAGTTATAAATAAAGATAATGACTATAATTCTTGTTGCAAGTATACATCAGAATCAAAATAAATTTGAGACTTAATCCAGTAGTTGCTGACCAACAACGGTTGATAAATGGAAAACGCATTGTTCAGCATTTCATGATCTTTGTTCACCCTGAATAATTAATGAACTGCATTTCATTTTGAGTACTGAAAGGCAATCAAACAATCTTTTCAAGTTACAATTGAAAGTGAGATTGAAATCTGCAAACGAACATTTCATTTCAATATTCATCTTTCATTTATTTAAATACGAAATGCAAATAATATATTTCACCAACTCAGACAGTTTTGAATAAAATTTTATCAATTTCTTTTCAATTGTGATCAACCTACTTCAATTATGTGAAACGACATTGTTCAAAACTTTATTATTTTTGAATTGGAATAAATGAGTTTCAAATTTTGATCGAAACATACTAGTTTTTAGTCTAACTGTTCGAAATCAATTTGTTTCAAAGTTTACAAAATTTGTTTTTGTGATAAATTTATTCGAAGTACTCTAGCTTCCTGTGGTTAATTGTCTGTTCATTAATTGCAAATAAAAAATGCTTTAAAACAATTTGTCAACTTTGATTCGCGACTTGATGTTTTTGTTGTTTTTAACAGACTATTTATAGCTTGCAGTAATAATTTAGCGATGTTCAAAATATGTAACCAAACAATTTAATCAATAAAATGTGAAAATAAAGGAAATCGTGTTTTCAGATAGTAAAGTAACTTAAAACTAAAACATTAACAAAATAGATGTTACACAAACAAATATTACAGTAATCAAGAGATTGAGGGAATTGCTATTTATATCATTTATAATTCTGCTGTTTTAAAGCAAATGTCTTTCATTGTTAACTTTAAATTGCGGTGTAACCAATACCTGACAAGTTATACTTCACTTTTTTCTTTTTTCTATTTTACGTTTTTATTCATCGATTTTTTACGTGTTTTACATTTGTTTTATTAAGAAAAACATCAGTTTTCGTAATTTAAGTGCTGCAAACTCAATATGAACAAGATGAGAAATAATAAAAATTAGTCTCTTCGTTGAATGCGTTTACGTTCGCTGATTAATTTTGTTGCTTTGCCAATCAATAATAAAAGCTGTGTGTGAATGTTTGAAACGAATAGAAATTAATGGCAAACATTTGTGACGACATTTTTACTTATTATTATTAAAGTGAAAGTGAATTTAGTGAAGCAAATAAATGCGTATTGAACGGTGAACATTTCGAGGAAAAGTCATCAAAAAAGTTTCTCTAGTGAAAGAGTAAGAAGCGAAATGTATACGATTCGAGATCGATTTCAGGGCACATTTTTTGAGGTTCACTCTTTTCTCGGCAAAACGAACGGACGAAATGTGTTCAAAGCTTTTCGGTCACAACTAAAATTGACACTTGAATGTCCATTGAAATATTAAACGTCAACGAAATCTATTTTTCAAATTGATTTTGCCCGCTCCAAAGAAATCATTTCGAATGCATTTTGCCATTTTTAGTCCCAGTTCTAGCGAAACGCAAGTTTGCGCATTTTTTTCATTCAAGAATGTAATTAAAATTTAAATAAAACGAATGCCATTTTGAATATTGAAATGTATGTTTGTTTGAAGCGAATTGCGAAAAAATCGCATTCAATATCAAAACGAATTCATCAAACGCAAAACGATTTTCGTAATATTTTTTCTCTGCGATTTGCAACGAATTTGAAAACATTTTTCTGAATGCAATCGTTATTAATACATATAAATTATGAAGAATGTATTTCTATATTTCATATATTCATGAATATTAACATTTTTTGCACAATATTTTAAAGTTTCGCAATTTTTTATCGTAAAATGTTCAAAAATGCGTTATTTTTTCATAAATAAAAATGTGTGTTCCAAAGAATAAAAAGTGATGAGAAATACATGTATTCGAGTCCCTAATTCGTTAGGCAATAAATAAATTCTCGTTTAACCGAAAGTTAGATTAAACTTTCTTTTCGTTGAAAAATGTTTGTCAATAAAATGTGCAAAAAGCAGTAAATAATGTGATGTGCCTAACAGCGTTCTTATTTCGTCAGTAAACTCCTCTTCGATTCAAAAACATTTCACAACAATTTATTAATTCATTGCCTTTTTAAAATTATAAAATATAATATTTCTTTCAAAAACTGCTTCATGTCTTTGTTCATCGAGAACTTTTGTGAAAAACTATATTTTAATTTCAAATATAAAAAGTTGCGTCTAAAAAGATCTTGAATTATTCTTTAATGTTTACCCTTTGAATACACTGTTTTGAAAAGCACACAAAGTTTGCTTGAATGCAAAACTTCGCAGCACTCGATCAAATTCTGTCGATAAATTTCGTTCTTATATTTCATATTCGCCAAAGGCGTATAAATAAAATTCTCTCAAATTCACATCGCGCGAAATCATTCATCGGCAAACTTTTATTCCAACTTTCAAATAGAATTACTGAATTAGAACATAAATCAGAACTTGTACTTTTGTTTTCAGCTGCTTTTGTGTTACGAATATAAAATATGTAAAAGAACGCATTTTTTTAGCAAATTTGTTTTCCTTTAAATTATGTTTAAAAAGTCGTTCATAAAGAAGCAAGAGATATGCAACATGCAATGCAATTCTTTTGGGTAACATATAAACTTCCTATAAGGAGCAAGTAAAAAGATGACAATAACGTGAAAGACGTTTGAGTTGACATAAAGTTTGGTAATAAAGAAGTCGCTATCAACAAACCCTTGTGTATTACCAGATTTAAAAAGTTCTTACTTAATCATCTGTAATTAAATCTGTGTCGATAATGAATTCATATGCAAATAATATTGAAAAAATTCTCAGCAGATTAAGCATAAAAACTGCGCTTCTTGGTGTTCATTAAAATTGGTTTATCACTTTCAGAATATGAAAGATGCAACGAATGCAGCATAAATTGAAAACTGTTTGAATTAATTCTTTGAAAGACAACAGAACGAAATGCAACGAACTTCAATTATCTTAAAACGTGCTTCTCATAAATTTAAAAAAGCAGACGAATGCAACGAATTTATATTCCATAATTTAATAAATGAGATATAAAACGTTCACATATATTGCACACTGTGCACTGATATGATGTAATCGTTGTAATCTCTTCTTAAAACCAAAATTCGTTGTAGATCAAAAGCAGTGAGAATCAAAGCCTCAAATTTTATTATTCTAGTCATTTTTTGAGTGAAAAGTAACGTTTTTTTAGATTAAAAAAATATTCGTCTTCACACTTCACTACAAAAATGACATTTTTTACAACAAACTTTAAATTGCCTTTGAAAAGTTTTGAAAAAACTTACTCGTTCAGCAAATGATGTCTCTTTTTTTCACTGAACATGAAATACAATCGAAGACAAAAAAATTGTAATTGAGATATAAAGTCACATTTGAAGAGAATTTAAGCGAATGCAACTTTACAACTTTAGGCATGTTAAATGACTATTAAATGACACTTTTATGTGTGAATTTGCTGAATTTTAATTCAATTAAATGCTCTCTTGTTTTTATTTGTTTTCGTGCTTTGATTTCAGTGTTCAGTGTTTGCATTGCGTGTAAAATTGAGTAAAGTAAACATGTATTCATGTGTAATTCATATAAGTTAATGTACGTGTGTGTACATGTAAATGTTCGCAACGCGAGAGAGCATTTTTTGTTTGTCTCACGTACATATATATTTATTTTAGTTATTTTAGTTCATGTTTATAAACTGAGTTTGATGGTGTTTAATACTGCTTTTAAACAAGAAAACGCATTCATTGCAAACTTTTGTTTGCAAAGATTGCAATGAAAACATTGCACAAAATTGAGAGTGATTGTTGTCAAGTTTATATATAAAATTAAGTCACTTGTCGTTATTTGCCACAAATAAGCGTTTCTTCATTTTGGCATGAAAAGCGTTGCTTTTTAGCTGTTCGTTTGAGAAGAGAGTCGAGTATAAAGAAGAGAGAGCAAAAAGATGAAGAATGAGAAGCAACAACTAAATTAGCAGCCGAGTATCAGTGAGGCAATCATTGAAGACATCTGTGTGATTCCCTGTTGCATTTGCGGAGCAATAATTGCTTTCATAGTTTCAAAGAAACTGAGAATGCTGTACACTTTACTGTATAGCGGTGCACAAAAACAAAAGGCACAACGTTTGAAAACACAATAGAATGCAATGCATAAGTGCGAAATGTGTGCACACTAAAGTGTATAATGCATTGTAAACGTAATACACATCTTTCTTATTTGTTTTCTTTTTGAACACGCACATAAATTGTGACTCGTTTTGTTATATTTTTTGCACCTCTTTTTAAGATTGAAACCGTTTTTGAAAACGAAAAACGGCAACTTTTTAAAGCGATGCAAATCGTTGAGCAGCACAAATGTGACAACGAGAAATATCTTCCTATTTTGCAGTCGCAATCGATGAATTCGCTTAGTTTCGCTTTTTCTTGCGAAAGCGATTTAATTTTTAAGGCACTTTTACCGAAGTATCAAAAAAAGTTGAGCGCATTAGACGAACGCGGATTTCGCGAAACACTACACATAGAAAACCGACGACCGACGCAATCGTTAACGCTTAATTGGAGATCATCAATTGTTTACCGTACGCATCTCTGTTGCTAGTCATGCAAATTACTCTCGATTAACGTAGTTTTTGCAAAACGACAGAAAAAGAAAAGCTAAAATCTCAGAAACCGATCTTCACGAACTTTGCATTCACCATTCTTTTGAAAAGATTCGATTTTTTTCTGCAAATAAATGGTGAAATCAATTAAGAAAAAATTTGTGGCATTATGCGCATTTGGTTCGCATTGTTACCTGTTTTCAAGCAATTTTTGTCGAAAACTTTTGTCATTGACAGTCATTGTCCACTTTTCTTTTTGACGTTTTTGTGCGGATAAAGAAAGACTTTTTTCTCCGCTGGCAGTGAATGCGTGCAAAATCGAGTGAAAAGTTTCGCAAATTGTTGAATGCTTCGCGAAACTGTGAGAAAGAAGAATTTCGTTTCGATGTGTAATTAAGATATCGCAAAGTAAAGCAGCCATTTTCTCTACAAATTTTACTTCCACTCTGCAGCTACTTTCACATTTCTCTCTTTCCTGAAATTACACTCAATTGTGATAAAATATAAACTTGCTTTCTTTTCACAACTGCAAATAAACATTTGCCGGCAATAATAGTCGAATCACTGCTGAAATCCCATTTTTATCGCAATCACTTTAATCGCCGTTTAAAATTTGCTTGCAAAAATTAGAGACGAGAAAAGAAACACGAGCAGACATCATTTTGATTACTTTAATCTGTAATTTGTTGGAGAACGTGAAAAGTTGAACATTGAGCGAATTGCAGTCATTTCGCAAGCTTTTCCATTTTGACGATAATTTTTAATGCAAAATGCAACTTTTTGCGAGCATTCAATAGCAATGAAGAAATCGAAAACGCAAACCGTTGAATTGAATGTGTAATGGTTTAAAGGCACACAAGACAATTGTATCTTTTGTTCACTGGTACATACATCTGTAACATTCATCATTCGCATTCATTTGTATTAATATATTATTTGAGAAATGAAAAGATGTACTTTTTCGAATTCGTTTCACGCGTTCGAAATGCACTGCAGATGCAACTGCGAAATAAGACGAATCGTGCTGTGTAATTCAATTTGAAAGCAACTTTCAGTCTCGGATATGCTTTACTGGCTCACTGAGAGTATTTTACTCTAACACATTGATTCAATTACGTTTGTGAAAGTAATTTTTCATTTTCGCTAACTTTTGTGCAACATTTGCAATGTGTAATAGAATGCGCAATGTTATAAATATTTATTGAAATTATGTATTCATTGACGATTATTAATCGAAATTGAGCACCAATATTCTCAATAAATCTTGGCTTGTCGATTGCTTTCAAATGCTTTGCTGAAAATTGCAAATCGCGAAAACTGATGACTCGCAAAATTGCATCGATACCATTTCCTATGGTGCATATTCACAATTCGCAAATATTTTTCGTTTCTCGTATTTTCATTTCATTTCATTTCTATTTTGCCGCACAACTTTGCAAAATTTGATAATACTGCAGCATTGTAATTTTTTGTTTTCATTTTCAATATGAACAGCACAAATGCACACAATTCGTAAAATTAATTAAAAATTAGATTCATTTTATTTTTTTCGCAAAAAGTACTTTTATAAAATTTTTTGACAAGAAATGTTCACAGTTATTAATTAGTAAATCGTTATTTGTAATTTTATTTTGTTTTTGAAAACGTCGAACAATTGTAATTTATTATTTTTTTGAAAGTTAATTTAATTATTAAAAATTTTTGGAAAAGGCACTTGAGGATGTAACAACTTTTCTCGCTTCGCTTCTTCTTCTTCTTAGAAGTTGTAAATTATTCGTTTAAAAATTAAAATATTCCATCTTTTCACTCATTGTTTGTTCATTTGAAAAAAGTGTTCACATTTACAAAAAGTGATGCAAATTTGTTCTCAAACTGGAGTTGAAACGCAGAAAACTCTTTGTGCGCAAACAACTTTATCCTAAATTAGAAAAATGAAAATGTTATATATTATATTTTATTTTTAACAAAGAAGATAAACACAGTTTTCGATTGCAAAAAATAACATGTTATTTAAATACGTCGATGACGAACGAAAACCTATTTTGCATATTAAATGTATTGTCGCTTGATAATAAAATAAATTGAGAAATTCTGCTTCTTCATCTGAATCAAATGTTTGAGTGCAAATATTGAATCAAGCATTGTGCGTAAGAACTTATAACAACGTTTCCCAAATTGAAATAACAGTTATTATAATACACGTGAATTCATATTAATATATTTGTAAACACATGTAATTGTGTTCATATAAATTGCTTTATAAATCGTTAAATTATTTGAAATGGTGAATGAAGAAGCATGTTAAACCTTCATCTATATTTTGCTGTTCATTATTAAATGCGAAAATGTTATTTCGTTTCATCTATTGAAATTAGTCGTGAAAGGAATTATTCGCAAACATGTTATTTTTTTAAAGCTGTAATTTTCGTAATTACTTTGTCACTAATTAGGTACTGTTGGGATTGTTGATGTTGCTGAGGTTGTTGCCGAAATGAGGACTGAGATGGACGTCGAATGGGTGACGGCGATGCAGCGAACATCGCAATTCGATTGCTCTTCATCGTTTCGTCGTCTGTAAAGACAGAAAAGTATTTGTGAGCGACTGCATGAATTGGAAAACAGAATGTTTTCTTTTTCACTTGGTACGATACTTCCAACAATACTTCATTTTCAGTGACAGTGTGAGAATCATTCGTCACTCAATCGGAAAATATTGTAATTAATCTTTGACTGTTTTTCACTTTGAACAAATTTTGACGTTACTTTCATTTGTTAACACTTTTTGTTGTTTTTCCATTATCCAACGTTTTGTTACGAATCGTTGAGCGCAATGCATACACTAAACTTATTATAGTGTGACTTTGCCTTTGAACTAATTTCGCAACAAAATGTAAGCTTATTAGAAGCTTTGTTCGCACATACATTTTAACAGTACTTCTCTTGTATTCGAAATATATGAAAGTATGAACAGACAAAAGCCCAATATATTCGAAGTACACACGAAACAGCACTGAACAACCTTCGAACGTCGAAATTGGTTATGAGTTGTGAACTGAGAGAATAAGATTATATTCGCTGCTCCAAAGTGAAATATGAAAAGTAATCTCAATGCTAACAAATTACTACAAAACAAAAAAGACGACAAAATGTATTCTGCCAATGCTAAAATCAAATGTCAAACAAAATCAATTTTGCTCGTCAATATTTGTATCATTTCATCAATTTGAAACGCATTTACATAAAGTGTAAGTGTTTTCTTGTTTTTTTACCAATCATAATGATTTTCAAATACAGCGAATAATGTAAAATGTTTTCCTTTTAATGTTAAAGTATCGATTATTTCTGCAACGCTGATTATTTCTGAATATTTCAAAAAACGAGAACTTTCTTCAATTATTGATTGAAAAAATCAATTAAATTTTCAAGAGTTCAACGTAAAGTATAAGAATAAAAGAAAAACTAACCACGTTAATTAGTTGTATATGTATATGTTTAATTAGTTGTAAAATTTTAATCTCATACAGATATGGCCAAAATGTTTGTCAGATCTCAATGTGTTTCAACGAGCGATAGTGACAATAATTTGGACAGTGCCTGTACACATAATGTGAATTAACATTAAGTAGATACACAAACGATGCGAATTTTCTCAATTTTCTTTTCAAAAGGGTATATGTAATCAAATTAGTGTGAAACTATAATTTGGTCCCATTTTTACTGTTGCAATTATTGTAGTCTCATAGGGAACATTGACTGACATTTTAAATGCTTATTTTCATATCAATTTACCAAGTGATAATGGCACAAAATCCGCATAAATTAGTGTTAAAAAGTACATGTATATGAAAATCGATTAATTGAAGTTTCAAAAAAATGAAGTTGCCTTTTGTGTATTGTCTTGAAATGAATAGGTTCGATTGAGATACAATAATTAATTATGAAAATAACATTATTAATGGTGCAACTTGATCTCAAGTAAATTTATGCCAAAAATGATGTCGGATACGAACGACATTTTTGCTTTGCTTGGTAAACATTATGCGTAACTCAAAACGAAGAGAATAATTAATTAAAGCTGAAAGATCATGTCTCCACTAATGGGTTTATAAAAGCATAAGTGTGATATAAAAATACATGACATCATGTTTTTGACATGCACACGAGTATAATTAATATATTCGACCAAAATCACGATTGACCTCATTAGATTCGTGTGAAAAGCGTTCTTACCAAGTTTTTCATGCTTATGATTCAATTATTAAATTTTTTGCACAAGTGTTTTACTGCAAATATTTGAAATATGCAAATGATTGCAAAAACAAAGTTCTCACATTTCGATACTTTCTGAAGCACTCATACGTTAAACATATAGCATATAGTGTATGAAGCGACATTTTAAACATGTTTCTCAGTGATTACGGCTTCTTTGAAAATAAATGACTTTCAATTAAAAAACAGTTCTAACACAAAATTTCTTAATTTACTGTTGTGTGTGATGCGAATCGTGATCGAAAGATTTTTTCAAACGACGCACAACATTAACTTCACTGATTTCGTGTGTTCACTGAATATATTACACAATACATTTCCAGTGTGCACATTTTCCACTAAATTACTAACCAAATATTCGCTCTCATAATTTATACTTTCATTTTTATTGCATGCAAAAAAAGAAGAGAGCGAAGATATTGCTTGAAATATATAAGAAATAGTTGAGGAAGTCATTGACCAATGAAATATTTGTTAAACATTCGCCTTACGGCGAATAATCTTGTAATTTTATATTCTTTATGAAAAGTTGAATTTAATATTTCAAAGAGACTTGTCAAAAGGTATAATGGCAATTGAAAACACTTCACAAGCTATTTGCTGCATCGATATTCTTATCATCCTCTTTTGACACGATAGAAACACAGGCAAAGTGAAACTAAAAACAAAAATGATTTTTTAGCACGAAGAGATAATAATAAACAAGAAAACAAAAAGTTTAGCTAGAAAGCCAGGCTTTGATATCGATGCATATTGCATGAGTTTCGTTTTTAATAAAATAACTAATTATGAATGAGAAGATTACGTTATTTTGCGTTTCTTTTTCATTCGCACCCTTTGTTCACACGAAAAGTGAACTTTTTATAACATTATTAAGGATTATGTTACAAACATTTTAAAACTAAAATGAAATGAACGCAACACTGATTATATTACTGTTAGAGGGCTTAATTTGAAGCAATAATCGTAATCGAATTGATGCTCACAATTCTTGCAATATTAATGATGTCAGCTAATTTTCGAAAATCGTTCTTTTTCGGTTCAGCATTGATTTTGATTTGTGAGTGAAGACCAAAAGCAGACGATAAATAATAAAGCGGTAACAAAGTAACGCAACAAACCTATAGAATCCAAAGTGATCGCGTTCAACTCGATGATATCAGGAGGAATGGATTTCGCTTCCTCTTTCGAAGAGTATTTGTTACCGATACTCTCTGCGATCGCCAATCTGTGCACACAAAAGTAGAAATAAGAGAACGTTGTGTTTAATGCAACGCATTTCACTCGGTGTGAGTTGCGCTTCAAGTAAAAGTTACGAAAAGACAAATAGACAATAAACTACAAATACGATTTGTTACGATACACAATATTACACTTTATGAAAACGGCGAGTTATGTGTGTATGTTCAACTTACATTTCTCTGCTGTTCGTCTCTTGACCACTTTTTCGCCTCTCTGTTTGTGAGCAGCACTTCATTCGTGGTTTCTTCACTTTTATGAAGATTACGATGAAAATAAAAGTTACTATAGAAATTATTGTTGATATCATTCCCAACGGCAATTTGAAGCCAAGTAAATTTTCGTTGTTTTCTACGCGAAAAGATAGCCAGACTTTAGTAATTTCACATAAATATGCTTAAACAAACGATGAATGAAAATGAGTTGCAAATGAATGGTAATTGCTGTTAAAATTCTTGTGGCAAAAAGAACGGAAGTTTGCAATCGGTAAGTGATGCATGCAAGCAAATAGACAGTTTGTGTGTGTTTGCGTTCAGTGTTCGGTGTGAAAAGAGAAGGCAGAGAATGAAAGGAAACGCTTACTTTCGAATGGATAATCGATACCTGAAGAAGAAGAGTAATTCGAGATTCGATTAAGCATCAGTTGTACTTTAAGTTCGACGTTCATTTTAACGAACGAACTTTTGCCGTAAACGTTGCTGGCAAATATATGTAAAATGTAAGTTAACATTTCCTCGTCGTTTGCGTTACGCAATTTGGAAATATTAACGACGAATTTTGGCTCGTTTTCGCGTAAAGCGAGCAGAACGCTGTATCTCTGCGAATCGTATACTTGCAAATGGTAAGTGATTTGTTCGCCGTCGTTCGCAGCGTTCGCCGCATTTCCTGAGTTTGCAGTGCGACACGAAACGATTAATGAATCGCTGGACTCGTTGAATAAACGACAGTCTTTTGGTGGCGGAGGAGGACCTGCACAACGAAACATTGTATCGCTAATTACGATCAAACACAGATGTTGCAAAATGCGTACCGATTGCAGCTTTCAATTCAAAGACACACGGTTCTCGTTGCTCTCCTGCGACATTGCGCGCGAAACAGTGAATTACTCCAAAATCGCCGTTGTTCATGGGTCGGAAGTGAAGTGTACTTTCGCTGCCGTTGGCTGTGAATGAGTTAAGCATTCTTCGCGATCCTCTGTTCGCAAGTATCCAATTGAATGTAACGTTCGATTTGGGCATCGCATCAACGGCACAATTTATTTCCAATGAATTACCGAATTGTGTGTTCACTTGTGTTCGTCGCGACAGACAAACGGGAGAATCTAAAACCAAACACGAATAAAGACGAATCGCATTAAACAGTTTCTGCAGTCGACATCATTTCTTACAGAAAACTTTGAGATGAAAAACGTTGCTGTAACTGATTCCTTCTGTATTGTGAGCTGAGCATTGATAGTTTCCGTCATGCTTTTTAAAATTTGTTTTCCGAATGAAAAGCGTTCTGTTCTCAAAATATATGCCTGCAAAACAATAAGCAGTCAGTTAAGTGTCGCAGTGATACGTGTCTGCAATTTAATGCACATCCACTAAATTCGATTCGCAAACGATGCGTATTAACTGCGATCGCAGATAAATTGCGTTCGTTCGTCTCACGCATTTAAGTGGTCGCTAATTAAATAAGCTTAGAATGTTATGTCCAACCTTCTTCCAGATTTTCGAGCAGTGGTTTGTCGTTAAATGTCCAAGTGACCGCAGATGAGACCGGATTCGAAGCGACGTTGCACTGCAAAACTGCCAGATTTCCGTCGACAACGAACTGATGCTTGTCCAGCAATGCTAACGATAACTTGGGTTTGTCTAATAAATCAAAGATTGCAGATACTTTATGGCGTTCAACAATGAACACACACTCACAGTGAATGTTAAGAGTGTACACGTCTTCGAGAAATACATTTTTCATTTTTGGGTTTTCTGCTCTGCAAACCAACCATTTTTGATCGTCGTTGGCAGTCGCAATTAATGTAAATGAACTCCACGTCGAATTGCCGTCCGGAGAGTGCATTTGTCTGTAAGCAGTGAACGAAAGCGATTGGTCACAAATCAATGGTGAGTGTGTAGAATAGCAGACAATGGCGATGGCACTAACCGAGTCCGCAGTATCTCCTTATTGTTTAAAGTCCACATGATTTTGGCCGCTGGTTTCGAACCCCAACTCTTGCAGAGAGCATCGATTTTTTTGCCCGCCTTCAGTGTTACATTTGGAGAGATGATTGAAACTCCTTTCGGTTTCACTGCGAATTCGAAACACAACTCAACATAAGACGCAAAGATATCAAAGAACACACAGTATTTTCTTTTGTTTGAACGAGCCAAGAATTTATATTCAACGCTGAAACAGAAAGTGGCTATTTTTCATTCGCCATTACTTGGCAATAATTGTTATAAATAACGGTTTTTCGACTCTCTTCTAGGCAACGAATTAATTTAAAACGCGTTTGCACAGTCAAGAAGCGCAACAAAAATAAGAATAAACCTTATTTGTGATCATTTCGCAGCAAATGCTCGAATAATTCAAAAAAATTGAAATTAGATCGCATCAAACAAATTGAACATAGGCAAGAAATGTGTAATCGTCTCTCAGCAGAGAGGAAAATGTTTTTCTGGTCACTTGTAACACATTTTTTACGTTTAAGAACTTCACAACACTTGTTTTCCGAATGTCGTCTATTTTCGAACTGTTTCAACTCTGAAAATGAAAGATCACTGATAATCCAGAAGTCACAGTTTCCCAAATCTTATCATCTTCAAACGAGAAGCGAAAAAGTCGCACAATTTTAAAACGCAATTAAAAAGAAAAAACGTTGCAAAGTAGAGCAGAAAACACGAACATTTTGCTGGTTCATTTTCACGGATACTTTTTCAATAAAATTTTTTGTAGCTTCAAAAAAGTTGTGCACACAAGCAAACGATGCGTGGAGAAGAGAAACTGATGCTCATCTCGCGTGTCCATCGATCGTTGCTTTTAATTGAAATTGATAATAAATTAGGCGAGTAAAAACACATTCACAAATATTTGTATGATAAAAAACAAGCGTTGAATGATGGCTAACCTAATTGCTATTTAAATGAACGACAAAATGCGTTATATTAATTTGCATGCTAATTAAAAGTCAAACATTGTTTTACGCTTTTTTGGTGTCTCACATTGTTGCGAAGAAAAGTATATTGAAATAAGTGTTTAGAAAGCGAAAGTTGATGAAAATTCATTGTAATGAATAAAGTAACAAAAATCGAAATTAAAGTCGGCACTAAATTCAAAGGAATCGCGTTAGCAGCGAATTGAATGTGTAATAAAATTTGAAAAGGCTAATTAAAGAAGAACATAATGTGATGCAACGAAATGGTGTGTTCCAAACATGCAAACATTTCTAAATTATTTGCGTTGCGAATTAATTTAAATATTTAAATGAATGAATGCATGTTGTTATAAAAGCAGAATACGAATGAGAGCTAGCAGTGAGTTCTCATCAGCGAAACGCAACTAAATCAATTTGGGTTAAGTAATGACTCGCGAGAATCTGCCTCCATTTCATTACTTTATTATTATTATTTTGCATAAAAGTTTAATAAACGAAAGTTACTTTTGTTAACGATTATGTGTGTGCAAAAGATGTGAATGAACAAAAAGAGCATGTTAAGCACATCACTGTTTTCGATTAAAACTTATTCTCGAATAAATTCTCTTCAACCATCTCATACATTCTGCACATACATCTCTCTATTGAAAATATCGTTTGTTTAACTTAAGTCATTAACTTCAGCAAATTATACTTTGCAGACCTAAAGTGTAATCAGCGTGCAATCGCATCATACATGTATGTTTACTTGCAAACATATTAAAATTAAGAAAATAAATAAGAATAAAATGTATTAAACTATTATACTGTATGTTTCGTGTGTGCATTCAATAAATATCAGAGAGAAATGCGAAGTATGAAAAAATAGAGTATGAAGTATGCCTTATCGTGTATGTTTGAAACAAGCGAATCTTTTTTTGCTTATTTTTCGCTCAAACTTGAGATGCTTTTTGCTTGGCGATCGATGTTTGATGTTTTAACTCTTCTAATACTTTATTTTTGAGAGAGAAATAAATTGAAAACATTGTTTCTGAAAAGAGCATTAAAAATAAATTGCGTTCACTTCGATTTCATAAATTAACTGATCTCTTTTCGGCTTTTATGTTAGAAAGAAATTTTATTTTCACTTTCGTATCATTGCATCATTAAATTAATTACATTTTAAAGCAATTAAACTTTTCACGCACACATTAATCTCAATCTCTGTAACTTTTACTGGCAAAAAATTGCTTCGTTACAATCACACAGAATGTCGATGTTGCATTTATTTAAAACACCAAAAATGGCTGCATTTTTATTTCACACTTTTACTTTTATCTCTTGAAAATCTCATCAAGTTTATTTCCTTTCGAAACATTTTCAACATGAACATAACGAGACGCGAACACAAGTGTCTGGAAATTTTTCTCTTTTCCTGTAAAAAATAGACGGGTGTTTCAAATTTAAATAAATGTATTCAATGTGTATAGATATATGTATTTATTTTGATGCATTAAATCAGTGTTTTATATCATTTTGCTTACGACGCAATTTTATCCGAATCCTTTAAGTCAAAGCATGTGCAAGCATCTATTGCTATCAAAGCAACAAAATTTCAAATTGCAAATTGCAAATTAACAACATAAGTTGCATTTTGAATGTTATTTTTGATGTTTTGTTAATGCACATAATGCTTTTATAAGAATGGTTTAACAATTAAACGAGACATTAAGAGAAACGATCATATTTATTACATGAATTTAGAAAAGTGATGTTCACATCTTATCAAATATTAAATAGAGATATAACATTTGACAGGTAATTCAATATTTAATTGAAATGCGTTCAAATATTAAACATGCTTGAAGTGTATTCGCAAACGCAATCGATGTCGATCAAAGTTGACATTAATCCTCGTCAATAAATGCACTAAAAGCAAAAGGAAAGTGAACAAGATGCTTTGGACAAAATAATGTGTTTATCTTCGGCGGCAAATAACCGTTTCTGAATATGGATAAACGTACATTATTTCATCCCAAACTGTACGTCCTTTGTGCGAAGAGTGAAAGTTGTATTCAATGTTTGAAATCATTTCCAATTCATAACATTTTAGGTTTCTTTGAAAACGAATGCCGGCGATTTCGTTTCGTACAAAATGCAAAGCAATCAAATATCGCGTATCTTTCTTCACCAAGGCAAGAAAAAACGATGAATTGTCATTCAATAAGAATCTTCACTCCATTTACTTTTTATTTTTTCGTCAAATTTACTCTACAATTTTTTGGCAGCGAGAAATTTTTTGCGACGACTTTTTATAACAAAAAATGTAGAGACAAATGTAACAAAGCTCTAAATTTGGAAGAGTGCACTTCTTTCTACGAAATATTTTCAACAATTTGTGTGCAAATGAAAGGGAAACGAAAAGTGCAGCAAATCACGAAAAAAGTCGAATGCAGTGAAAACGTTTAAATGTATACAGCATTAAGTAAAAAATATATGCATTTCGCTGCTTTCATATTGCGACAACATGAATATTAATCTTGAAATATGTATTCGCGAGTTAAGAGCGTTTTTTGTAAACATGCAAAAGTGTTACATGAATGTACAGTGAAGAGCAAAAAAGTTCATTTTTGACTTCTATGCACAATCTACTTATCCAGCACACATTCTGTTTGTTTACTGTAGACACACTTTCATCAGCAACTACAAGTATTTAGAGACATTTTTTACGACAATTTTTTGTCGATAAAAGCTGCACTTTTTATTGTTTTCTTAACACTTCGCACTTTACGTTTTTTTCGCGTTTTCTTTGAGTTCCACTTTTTGCAGTAAAGAATCGACAATTAAATTGATGCTGGATATGAAGTATTGTGCGAAATAGGTTTCATATAAATTATATACACTTTTCGGGTCGTTTGAGTGTCAATGAAAAGAAGTGCTCATTTTTTATAAATGAAACAAAAATGAAATGACATAAAGAAGAGAAAAGAAAAGCGAAAAAGATGAAATCAATTATTTAACGATTGTCGAAATATATAAATTATATTTCAGAAGAAATTATTAAACATTAATGTTGGATTCTGAGCGCAAATGAATTCGAGATTTACTTTTTCAAAAAAATTAGCACAAATTACACTGCAATAAATTCGTTTTGCATTTAACATACTCTAAAATTAATCTTGCACATTTCAGTTGCAGTAATGCAATCGAAAACATTTCATTCGCTGCAACAAGAGTTGATAACGAAGTTTCGCCAATAATACAACTTTTTTCAATTCAATTTGAACTCTTCAATTGAAGAAAGAAAAGTTAGTATACATTGAACTCTATTTCGTCTATTTTTGTTTAACTTTTGCCGATCTTAACGCTCAAGCAGCTTTGAAAGTAAATTTGTAGTTTCAAAGGAACTTGTTTCGCAACTGCTAAACTTTCACAAATAAAGGGATAATAGTAAGACATGAAAGCGTACACACATACACAGTATTCATAAATGGAATTACATTTATTAGTCGAATAATTCTTAATTCGAGTGTGTTTGGTGAAAAAAGAGAAGCAAAAAAGTTTGCGGCGAGAAACAATGGATACAGTGAAAAATCTCCAGAGATGCAGTTAAACATTACGAAACATTTTATTAGTCTTACGTTTGCAGTTTTCAGCTTAAAGTACACAAGAACAGAAGAACAGTGGAAAAAGTTTGCTACGCAAACAGTGTGTAAAAAATGAGTTTTTATCGAATTATACTTTTGACGACAAAAAGAAGCGAAAATACAAAAAAGAAGAAATTTTTGGCAGCGAAAACATTGCTTCGAAAACGATAGCTTTGCTTTTTAATGAAATTTTTAAGATTTCATTTTTTTCTATTGAATTATTGACAAATAAGTGAGCAAACATTTTTCACTCTCATTTTTATCGCCAGCAACAAATCTTTTCTCGCGAACTACAAATTTATTCATTACTTTTTTATGATTTCTCAAAATTTGCAAAGTAAAGCATAACGTCTCGCTGGTGAAACCAATTTTGTAATTTATTGCCTTCAAAGACGTTCGCAGTAAAGTTTTCAGCGAAAACAGTTTACATAATTCAACACATTTCCACGTTCGATATGCTTTTTTATACAATAATATTTTTATACATTTCAAAATTACATTGCAGCACGAAATTAATCTCTAAAATGAATTCAACTGCAGATTATACATTTTATTTACATATTTTATGGAGAAAATGTGACTAAAAAATTATGCTGCAAACCAAGTTTTAAATACTATGCTACATTTTTAGTTAATAACTAATTTTAATTCTGTTTGAAAGTTTGTTTGCCAAACTTTTGCTGCAAATGATTAATACTGCGAATTCGCAAAAGTGTGCATTATTAATTAAGCAAATTAACAGCAGAGAAAGCTCAGTGATCTTTGTGATTACAGTTAAGTGCATATCGAAAAGCAAAAGACGACAGCGATGCTGAGGTGAGATAAATGTTTGCTCTTTACAGTTTCAGTTTCATTGATGTTACATAAACTAAACTCATATTTCTGACGGCATTAATGCTGTCAAAAATATATTGTACTATAAAACATTACACTAATGTTTGCAATGAATTTGAAAAGAGTATTAAAGCGAAATCCTTTCGATTTAAGTGAAGAACATGAAATTCGCCGATCGAGACGTCGACGATCACAAAAATGTCGGATAATTACAACTGATTTCTCCTTATTCACAGACCACTGTAATCACCGTTTCGTGTGTTCGGCGATCAGTGATCGGTTTGCGAGAAAACTTTTTTCGATAAATCAAGCGTGAAAAAATGATTGAATCTAGTTGTGTCAATAATGGCAATATTTCTGTGTGGTCTGAAGCCAGAAAAGCAAAGAGTTAGAAACGGGATTAATTGCTCTTTTGGGTGCAATCAATAATTTAATTTATTGCGCAACATTAATAACACACATTACTGTTTGTGGTGACTTATGAACTCGGTGCGAACAGAACTTAATTATCCAAATGTGACTCATTTTACAAAATTCATTCTAATTAATACAACACCAAAAATGTTGCTCTTGTGTACACAAGTAACATTACTCTTCATTATTATGTGTGCATCGTTTTCTGGTTGCCTCATTCGACATATCATGCACTTCGCTTTAAAAATGATTATTATGATTACGTTTCACACGAAACACTGCGTGTGTACTCAGAAAGCAGTCGGCGTTCTGTGAAAGCTTTTTAAGTATCAAATAATGTCTGCGAACGAAATGCGTAACGTTACATTCACGCATCAAATGTGTGTGTGTGTGTGTTGTGAGAATGTCGTTGAAAAGGGTTAACTAGTCGCTGACGGCGAATGAACGAACATTGCAAAATAAAGAAACCAACACAAGGCTTTAGCTGGACATCGCTGTGAACTTTTGACAAACTTGGTCCGCTTTAAAGACACTTCAATAAAGAAGTCGTCTTGCGAGTGATCGAAGAGCAGAGAAGAGAGACGAAAGCAGACGTCAGACTGACAATTCAATGAAACATCGCTTTAACGCGAAATTGGAAATGACTCGGAGCTTGATGAAATAAAGTTCAGCTTTCGCCTTTCTTTGCAACTTCTTCACTAACCGTTTTATACTTTACGCGCACTCATTCCTTTTGCAACAATGATTAAACTACTTTGGCAAAGTACAGCTAAACAATATTATGCAAAGCGAAGTTATGCAGAATTCATTTTCACAGAAAGCGAAAGGTGATTAAAATGATCAAAAACGGCAATTCGCTTTGCAACTTTCGAGAAACGTTTTTGCAGTCAAAATTAATTTTTATTCATTTGTTAAAAAAGTGATTCTCTTCTTCACTGTTCGCAAAATGTTCACTGTTCTCAATTTAATTAAACTGAACGTTTCGATAAACGAGACTAAGTTTGCAAATATTAAGAGTGCTGCATTCGCATCTGACTTTCGACTCACAAATTTCAATTAAAATAAACTCAACTCGGAAACGAATGCAATTCAATGCCTAACAGCGATATTAATTCGCTTGAAAATTAAATAAAAATACGCATCTTTACGATGTTCGCTTGTGCTCTATTGTGACACACACTCATTTCGAACGCTGTAAAAACATTTTTATGTTTAGTTTACTGATGATGCAACAAAATAAGCTTTATTCGCTTGCAACAGTAATCAATGAATTTCCGAATTTCGACTGTTATTCTCTAAGCGCAAGCAAAGCAAACAGATTATCGAAAATCACTTAACGTTCACCAAAGGTTAAGCAATTAAATGTGAATTGAATGTGAAAGGTTCATTATTGCAAATTTTTTACTTACGATTCATGTCAATTCGAAGCGACGATGAGACTGGCAGTGTTGAGTAGTGGTTGTTTATCGCCTGACACGTTAAGATGCAATCTTGATATTTCGCAGCGATGCGATTAATAATCAATTCATTTTCGACAACAGTCGAGTTGTTCGATTGAAAGCCGTGCACAATGAAACTGTCGTCAATCAAATTATCGTTGAGGTACCAAAGAAGGCTCGGAGGAGGCAGTCCTATACATTTCAAGTAAATTGCATCAAAACAAACATTTGTCATCACTGCAGCACGCTTTATGACTTAATCCTGTTCGGTTACTTATTGTTATTAGCTTAAGTTTTGTCGCAAATATGCAGTCTCACTGCTCCGATACATCACTACTTTTCTTTTTGTTAGGCACTCATTTTGCTTTCAGTGAGAGAAACATTCTGCTTGACACTGAAATATTACGCAAATTATGCAATGTTTCAGTCACAGTTGTGCTATTTAAAAAGTTCGCAGACGACTGGACTGCTGGTCACTGTGAACTGTAGTAATGAACTGCGTAATCACTCACCATTTTCGGCGACACAAGTTAAATGAAGGTCCGAATCTTCGTCGTAAGGACCGGCGATCGCGTAGACAGGCTGACCTTTTTGGTCTTTGATGTACATTCCACGAGGAGGCACTTCAATATAATAACATTGCTTTTCATTAGCGTTTCGATTCATTCGTGAATACATTATAAAAGCGAACAGAGAAAAGAGAACACAATGAAACAAGAAAAAATGTTTCACAAAGCAAAAGTTAACAAAACTTTATTTTAAAAGTTTAACGATCGATTATCGATAAGCGCAATCTTCGCAATCAATCCTTGAATTTGGAGAAATTAATTTCGCGGAAATTTGTTCTCGATGTTTCGCATTGAGCAAATTTTTTTCGCGCTCACAAAATAGTTTGTATATATTCTTGTTTCACACTTCAAAAGTGTGCATCGATTTTGAAAAAGCGGAACATTGAAAACGATAAATAAGACATGCACATCATTTTCACGATGTTTGCAAAACACACGACACCTTTTAAAAGAAAACCGATTTCTCGTCTCTAATTTCGAATCATTTCAATAGAGTTCGATCGCTTTCCGCATTCGCAATATTCAATACGCAAACGTTTACATCACAATTTCGGTGCGAAAGTGTTTGCATTCGACTTTTGCGTCGCAAAATAAATGATAAAACGAAGAGCAGTGCCAATATTAGCAGGGCATATATGCAATTACGATGTGCGTTTGATTCGTTGCAATCATTTGATGCCAGAGTAGAGTGAACAAAAAATGAGATGCGATATCAATTTTTGCTGATCAACTTTCGTTTGCTCTTCGATTACATTTATTTTGTAAGCAAAACTTATGAGTCGACGAAGACAAACAATGAATATACGTTGTGTGCAACGGCAGCTAGCTAGCTAGCTCTTCCTTTCGCAGTTCGTTGTTAACACGAAAAGAATGTCGCTAAAATAACTGTTATATTAAGAATAATCAACTATTATATTAAGCCTATGTAACAGCAATCAATTGAATGCACAACGCTTTTCGTGCGTCGCTAACGATTGCGGAGGCAACGAGAGGTCAATCGATGACCGTTCTTCTCAGCAAATATCAATCGTTTACTTTTATGATCACGAAAGCAGAGATGAAAGTGTGTTTTAAATTCAAAAAGAGAAGCAGCATCACGAAGTACAAAGTGATTACCTAAACTTTGCAACGATTTTATAACAAGAATGTGATATAAAAGCGATGTTTTTACTTTTAAAAAATTTAGAATTCAATTACTGAACAGTTATTGAAAGCAAGAATGTAACAAAGTATCAAAACGATTATTTGTTTGTTTCTCTCGATTCTATTTTCGAGAACATAAAAAATGAAGAAATTGCACCAATTTTCGTTATTGATGCTTGCAATGAATTCGTTCGCTAAAAATCATTAAAAAACATTGCAACGTAAAACGAGAGCCATTTTCAGAAGATAATTAGTTGCAAAGGAGGTATCATTAACATTGTTTTTAATTAAGGCGAAATTTGAGCAAAAAAGGGTAATTCAAAGATTTATAAAGCGAAAGAAAAGTGCAGCTATTTTAGAGTGAAGAAAGTTTTTATGCAAATAAAGAAGAAGAGAATTAAAAATTTGCTTGAAAGCGAGGAAAAGCAAAAGTTTGGTTTGCTTGATTAGACGTGTGCGCAATTAACATAAGACTCATTAATTTCGAGGTTTAGTTGAGCACATTTTCGAGTGCGAATAATTACATTGTGTTTTCTTTCTGTTTTCGTTTTCATCATGCAAATCACGACCATCGCATCGCACAGTAAACAAAGTACGTTATGTGTTCTGTAACTGCATACATACCGATTACATTTAATTTCACTGTTGAACTCTGCGTTCGCGACCATTTATAGTCTGCGCGACACGAGTAATAACCGCTGTCAGATTGCTTAACCGGCGAAATGATGAGTAGCGGCGGTCGGACGGAGAAATTGAACATGGCTCTGTTTTTCAACGGTTCACTGATAAAATGTATCGGATTCGTGTCTCGAATGTCGAGTGTGTAGATCGGCGGACCGGTCGCGTTACTATTCTTATACCAAAAAACTAATTGAATCTCGTCTTCGGTTCGCGTGGACACGTTGCACACGAGGGATGCGCCGTTATTCACAACACTCGTAACTTCCATCGGTCCTGTGAGACGATAAACAAAATAAATTTGTGTGCCTGTGTGTTTCAGTCGCAACTTTAAAATGTATTCGCATCGATTCTACTCTTTGAGTGTCTGTGAAAATAAATTCAATTTGCGTTTTCTTTTAGTTTTCGTAAACATTGTTAGAAATGATCGCTGTCGCAGCTGAATCTGAATACTTCATTCTCTGTGTACACGTTTACTACGTACAACTGCTTGCAATGTCCAAATAGCGGAATAAATTACAGTCGAACAAACTAAACTGCCTTTCTTCACCATAAACATTATTTAGACTTATTGTGTGCGTAAAAACAGTGTTTAATAATAGCTTTGCGAAAACGAAATAAACTAGTTAAAAATTAAGCGAATATTAAATTGTTCACTGTTCGCGTTGCTTTGTTTTCAAAACGAAACTAATTTTAAGAATAATTTATCACGCACAACAACTAACTGCACAACAAAAACGAACGAATCGCTGATCATTAAGTACTCACAGAGTTTTCGGCTGCAGTGAACTTATTTTTTGTGTTCACTGCGTTCTTGTGTTCTATCAATGAGCAAATAATTAATCTCAATGCTCGCAGTTCTCAATTGAAAACGTATTGTTTTCGGCCGTCTTTTGTATGTGACGTTTCAAAAATAAAGACATACAACACATTCGCCATGTTTCAATTTCAAAACACACAACGTTTCTCTCATTCGTCTGGAGAACAATTTTGTTGAACAAAATCGAACGCAACCCAGTTTTTTAAAAGCAATGCAATTCATATTTTGTCGACTGTGATTTTTGTGCCACAAATGGTCCGCAATTCTCTGATAACCATTAATCCAATGTATGAATGTTTTGCGGGCAAAAGTCACTTTGAACGTTAATTATTTCTTTTTTCTTTTATAAGTTTCTACTCACTTTAATTAATTAATAAATCCTCGCAGTCGAAAATTTCAGTTATTTAATAAAGTATAATTAGTGTGCATGTTAATAGCCTTGAAATTGAGTTTAAAAAAGAAGCAAATTTTTCGGAGACAAATGTGCATCGAAATAACAAGAGAAGAGCGACGGAAAAAAGAAAAATTTTCATATCGCACTGTTTTCACAGAGAGAATTCAGTGAATACTTTCACTCGAAACTATTCACATAGAATTATACATATATGTGTATGTAAGGTATTGGACAAAATGTTTGTCTTTATCTTTTATGGAAGAAACAAGTTTTGATTAAACGTTTGGTATAAACTTTTTGTCCGATACTGTACGTTCCGTAACACGTTCAAGTTTCATTTCGAACATCTTTAATTAAAACTGAGAAATGAAATTAAACCAATGCTAAGTTAAGTTACTAATTTCTTGCAATTTTATGCAAAAATGAATAAAATTGAGTCATTCACGTTATTCTGACATGTCGATGTATGAATAAAGTATTCCAAAACGTCTATTTCAATGAAATTTCTCAACACAGCATTTTGAAATATTCGTATTTGCAATTTTTGGTAAAAATTATAATATTTTTGAGCGTATTTTCGTTTCTGTCTATAAACAAAATAAAATACCATCTTTTGTGAAGCATTAACAAAACAATGCCTAAAATGTGTATTGTTGAACAATAGTGCGGAGTGGGAACAGTGTGTGGCGAAGTTTTCACATCAACAACTGTTGTCATTTACAATATGCAAATTGTTGATTGAAAATTAACGGTAAATAAATAGAAAAACACTCTGCATTTTCCACATGAAATAATTCTAACACTACTTGTAAATGTGCATAAAAGCAAGTTCGACGATCTGTTGTGTTGCTGATAATTGGAATACTCGAAAGTTGTAAAATACTTTAATCACTGATGCAGACTCGATTTATCATTTTATTGTTTTTCAAGTGCGTGTGTGTGAACTAATTTAACGCGATTTTAGTTCTGACACTCGAAACGTTTAAAAACTAATGAAACTGAGATTCCGAGATTTCGGTTTAATTTTCTTTGAAACATTCAACGAAAAGTGGATTTCAAACGACAGCTGCAATGATCGCATTGCTTTTAACAGTGAATGAAAATAAATCGAGAAATGGCGATCAAATCAATTGAAAGACTTAAAAACTGATTTCGAAGAATCGCAAATTTCCTGAAAAAGGACAGCCGAGTGTTTCAGTGTTTCGCAGAGGAGTCCAGTCGCACGACATTTTATCAAATAAACACTCGCTGAGCGAACAAAGATGGATACTGCGATTAAAAGGTAATTCAGCGATTGCAAGTTGCAAGCAAGTGATCAAGTGACGATGAACGAACGAACGGCGAATGTGAATGGCTAGAGAAATCTTTTTTAGATTTATTCAGGTTTAAAAGAAGAAAA